>VUQK01038570.1:53663-73693 GCA_015106715.1 Bujurquina vittata | reverse complement strand
AAAAAAAGTGTCAAGAAAAAATAAAAAATAACCATTTCCCAAAAAAAAAAAAAAAAAAAAAATACAAAAAAGGTGTGAAGTTCTATGTAAAATCTGCAAAAACAGTAGAGAGATTATGAAGTAGCATGCTGTGGCCACAATACTAACCTCTGACTAATTTCGTGGATGACAGAAATATTGGAGAAGAGGTGGTGGCGCTCTGTGGCTGTCATTGTTTTCCGCAGTGCTTCGCTCTCCTTGAAGTTGCGCACCAAGATGCCCAGGCTGTGCAGGTATGAATGCTCTGAGGTGATGATCTCAAAAATAGCCTGTCAAATGATCACAAACATGCCCGAGTAAATGCGACTGAGCTGTTCACTCTGCACCATTTACTAAGCACCCACAAGTTCAAGTTCTATCACTTTAATTCCCCACGTTCCTTATTTTCTCTGTGATGTAGTGGAACTCACTACATCACTACATTTCCCAGAATTCCTTTTAACCCAATCCAGAGACATAGCATCTTACTGCATTCAGCTGTGGGTTTGTGATAAGCTGCGCCGCAGTAACCAAATCAACAGTGTGGAGCAACCGTGCAGCTGACACAAAATGAACACAGGCTCTGGCTGCAATGCATTCTGGTCTACCAAGGCCACTGTGGTTAAAAAGAATGGCGGCTCAAACATTGGAGCGGTGCCTCGAACAGGTGCTTCTTATTGAGGAGATTTAACTTAAATTTGACACTGACATAAACATCACATAAATAAGGGTTATGGATGCAGAAATAGAAAACATGTCACCACTGCATGATTATTGGAAGTGTATTTTTTGCATACATATTACGTAACGGAGGTTAGTTAACCTCTGGTGTTGTGGCTGGAACCTTAAGTGATGAGGTGTTAATGACACACCTTCCAGAAAAGACCAAAGGGCATAAGCTAAGATAAATCAAAAAAGTTTTGACTAGAAGCTTGAAATGTCAATAAGTAACAGTTACCGGTACTCTGCCTGGCAGACTTGGTAAAGATCCGCTCTCCTCTGCAAGACCTTTTTCTTTGCTCAAACAAAGACGTGCAGCATTTTTAGTTAACCTCTGCAAAAGTGGCTGCATATCTGAAGCACACAGTTTCACCCTTTAAAGTAGACCCGTGAGGTGACCAAAGGTACAAAGGAGCATGATAAGCACCTGTTTAGGAGAGCCAGAGCGTGATTACACTGACAGGGTGTGGCTTTATTCAGGGACTGTAGCGCACACAAGGTGGACCTTTGCTATTGACACAACATCTGAGATCTGAGACTGCTGGTGAGGGGAAATCCACCCTGAGACAGCGTTACACTGTACAGATAGTATCAGTTTGCGATGTTGGTTGGCTTTTCTTTTCAGAAGTTTGTGGAATGAAATATAACTAGATTAACTTTACCTGAATCTACCTTAGCGGGTTTCGATCTTGCTTAGAGTGCCTTTAGACAAATCCTCTAACTACAAGTTTCAGTTCAGCAATTTCATACAGATTATCTTTTTTGACAAAAACTACTGTCTTCATAAAATATAAAATACTATTTAACAATATCACAATAATTATTACAATTTTAAATTACCACCCAGTCTAAAAACTCATAGAGTGTGTGTAGGTTTGTCCAGTATCAGTTTTTAACCACAGGCGACGGCTGCTTTTCTCTCCACTGCAGCGTAAACAGAACTTATTTCACCGTCTTGTCACTCGCCGGTGTGGGAGGTCTTATGGTTACACCGACAGCGGTTTAGCCACTGAGCACTAGTGCTGTGCTGATTTCTGTAGTCTGTTAAAGCACATCACAATCCCTTTCAGAATACGGTGGCAACTAAGATTGGGAAGATGAAGGAACCTGCAAATACAGCTTAGCAGTGCCACGGAGAGAAACCACTCATTTCAGAATAACCAGCTTGGTTTGAACTGTAATTTTCACTGGGTTTGTTAACTTTGTGGCCTGACTTTGTGATCAGCTGATCTGTGGTTACCCGTGGAAACCCGTGGTTTCATCCAGCTGCATGCCACCATCAGGTCTTATTTTGTGGCTATCTGTTACCTGTTAGCCTTACTATGACAATTAAGCAAGTGATACAAACAAGCAGCATCAGCTTAAATTTAAAATAATGACTGTGACCTCTGACCAAAGCTGGCAGTGACTGTGGTTACCGCACACTGCCCTGCAGCAGGCTAAATGAGTTCATTACCACAAAACAGCAAAGTACCCAGCTCTTCAGCCTGCACTGCACATTTCACTCATTGCAGAAAACATTTCATAACCTGATACCTTTCACAACACAATATGTACCTACCTAGTGTCTCATGTATTAGATGAATAAAATAGCTTATACAGCCTTTTCCTTCTGCCCCTTATCCTTGACAATATGTCACCTTCCTGTCTTGTTGACATCTTAATGATCTGAGACTTGTTACACACCAATGTTAACACGTTTCCAGATCATTAGGGCTTACCTTGTATTATATTGTAAGCAGGTACACACACACACACACACACACACTTACTTCCTGTCTCTTTCTCTCCTGAGGTGTGACAGAGTCCAGAATACCAGTGTCCTTCACCTTAATCAGAGATATTAAAAGAAAAAAATGTTTGAAAGTAATCTTTCTTTGAAAATAAAAATACAAACAAACCTGCCTTGATGACATCAAGAGCCACCTTAGTTAGTAATAATACACTGATGGTAATATTATTATATAGAGTACTCTTACTCTACACTTCCCTCATTGCATTTGGAGATGTACCTGTGGCAGCTGGCTCCAGGTAAGCTGGGTTGGTCGGTAGCTCTTTATCACAATGTCCTGATTCTCTACAGGAGATTCCACCGCCACCGAGTCCTCCAGGGACTCTTCTTGGTTGGTGGAGCGCAGACCCCGCTCACGGATCTCCTGGTAGAGGTGCGGTGTAGCTGAGGATGGCATCAACATCAAAGTGAATTCAGAAAATTTCATATTGTGATGTAAAGCATACACAAAAAAAAGGTAATTATGGATAACCTGAAATATAACAAATAAAATGCTAAAGCTGAGTTGGATTGCGAGAACATAAATAAGATGGATTATTTGAGAATGAAAGTGTGGGAGGTGAGAATACATGTGATAGCTGAGAGAGTTCATTTAATGCAGGTTTGTGCCTGGAGTGTTTCAGCACTGGAAGGTTATGGAGACTACAGTGAGTAAAAAGTAACAGGGTTGGTCTTTGGTATGTTAAATCTGCAGGTTAATCTGACGAGAAGCAAACATGTCAGAGGTTATTTCAGTTTATATTAATTGTAACAGAGTTGTTTAGGCAGTTCTTGAACAGATGCTCCAGTCAGATATCGGTTTTATAAAAGGAACTCCTTCAGTACATCAGCGTGTCTCAGTTCTTAAAACCACTTTTCAAAAAGGAGAGGGGCACTGACGATTCAAGATAAAGCATCTTCAAGCCTCAGCAGGTATTTAACATGCCGGGAGTGTTCAGCGATTTCCTGTTCAGTCCACTTCTGCTGCCCCTCTCTTCTGAGCTACAGCATGGAAATTGCAGCATTCTCTGTATCATATGTGGCATTTTCATAGCTGAGCATAAGATTCCTTTGCAATCTAGTTTCAAAACATTAACTGGTATTTTCCGAGTATTCGCAGCCCTCTAACCAAATTTAGAGATGCAGGCAAAGCGGCACACGATTGGACATACCATCTTTGAATGATCCACGTTGTTTCTGGTTCTTCTTTTTCCCCAGGGTTCCCTAGAGACAAGACAGCAGCGCAGCCTGAAGTTACTGTGGGACTAAAAGTGCTTCAATGATACTCATATTTCCGCTCTCTCATTCTGATTTTAGCAAGAGCTTTTTTTACAAGCTTCCCCAACATGAGTCTAGTCAGCTGTGGAAACATGCCATCATCTTTATGACTAAAGTTGAATGTTACCAGCACTATTAGGTATTCTGGCTGTCACCTATAAAAGGACCAGACTCTATCAGCTCTGCTCAAATGAAGAGCAACGCTTTCATTTGAGAATTTTGGTAGCTAGACGCTAGACAGTTGAGATTCTTGTATTTGAAGGTCACAACAAATCCACAATGAAAAGAATGCAGCACGTGCTACTGGATTGCTAAATAAATGAACTGAAATAGATTAATGAATGATTAATCACAGTGTCTAGCTTGGACGTTTTCTTTTGATGAAATTCAGAAGCTGTTATCAAACTATGATAAACGTACAAGTTCTCATCTAAGTTACTATTTCTTTGTGACAGATGGGCAGAGCAGAGCTTCACCCTTTGACCTCTTGCCCTATAGCATGTGTACCTTGCGTCCAGTGCTACGAACTGGGGCAGGACTGGGTGCTCTGCCCTCTCTAACAGGTTTCAATTTGGATTCAGTCTCTTGTTCTGTCACCAAGGCGTCAACATTCAAGCTAGTCATTGCCACTTTGTATGACTGGTTCCTGCGGTTCCTCCACATAGAACCATCTCCATCACTGTCGAAATCTTCCCAGGACAAATCTGGCCTCGGGGTTGAGCGACGGGTTTGGCTCGTGCCGCTGGAGTGCTCCAGTCCCACTGGGAATGTTACCACAGTGGTGTGGTGTCGATTTTTAGGCCTGCTGGCTAAATTCTTGGGGATGATTTGCTGGGTGCCGACTTTCTGTGCAGCAGCACTCTCTGTGCTCAGAACCACCTGCTGAGGAACCTCAAGCCTGTCCACTTGTCCCTCCTCGCCCTCTTTGGGTGCGGATGTTTCAGGCTCGGGTGCTGAGGAACTTGGTAAAGGGCATTCATCGCCCGACTCGTATATATGGAGTTCTGTGGAGAACCGATTCTCCACAATCAGAGGGATCTGGCAGTTGTCTGACTGGCTCTGAGACATGGTGTCCTCCTGTCCTGATGTTAGCTGGACTCTTGAGCTCTTCAGCACCTAAAACAATGGGCAAAGCACAGCATTCAGAGGGGGCATAAGTTCAGGCTCCATCATGTATATGGTGAAACCTTAAAAAGATACAAGGCGACAGTCTGGCCCTCAATAATCTCCGGTGACCTACCTTGTGACCCTCTCCCACAGGCACTCAAGAGTTTTGATATTCCTAAAACTGATATGAAGGGACTTAACACATGACTCACTACCTACTCCTACACTGGCCTGCAAATCTGTGCGCGGCACAAACGACAAGACAACAAAGTCACACTCTCGGCTGTTCCTGACCTGTTCTGTGAAGACACACAAGCCCGTTATAATACATGCTTAACTCTTATAGACACTTTATTATACGCCTGGTGGAAGTCTTTAAATGGCATTCATAATAGACAGAAATTAACTTTGCGGATTTAAACTATAAATCCTGCTGCTTTACATTCCACAGTAACTGTATATTTGTTTTTAATTTATCCTTCCACTGAGTCGCAAACTAATTTCCAATAACGTCGCTGCCTGTAAAAACAGATTAGGGTGGGAGGAAGAAAAAATGTCTGCCTCGCATTCCCATGGTTCAAAACAACAAGGTGACGCGCAGTTCACAGACTGGGACAGGTCCAACAGCTGTCCTACCTGAGACAGCGGAGCTCCTAACGGCAGCCTTCCGGTGACAGCACAGGTCAGTCCGCCGGTTCTCCCGGAGCTGCTGTCCGACGCGCTGAGAAGTGTGCAGCTTGAAGCAGCTGTATTCCCCCGTCGCTTTCTTTCACATTCTTCTTAACTCGCCCACTTCCTCCTCTGTTAGCAGGCGCCCATTAAACCGAACCCCTTACGTCACTACAGGTGAGCGTCAATCAGTCGTTAATATCCGTTCATGTAGATGAAAGCAGGTCCGCAGCTTCAGGGACAGCTTCTCACATAAGCTGCCTTATATTTAGCCATTCATATTTAACACCTTCCCCTGCGATGCTAGATAATCCTGCTTTGCAGTTTAGTGTCTGCCACATAAACCGTGACTTTAAAAAAAATAATTATATAATTCGAAATGTATCTGTTTAAAACCCATTTGCGCATACACAAAAACATGCAGACACAGTGTTCCCTTTTAATTAAACTTTTAAGCAAGTTTTTGTTTCTGTTCATTGACTTGATTGGCGACAGATTGCTCTTTGGCTCCCTCTGGTGACCAACAGGAGACACGACAGCCGTCTCCAACCACAGACACGGACATCATTTATGGTGCCTTTCCGCTAACGAAAGGGAAAAAAAATACATACTGAAAATTAAAGTAGATACTGCATTTAACTTGTGTTTCAAGAGAATAGTTTTAAAAAACAAACTAAATAAACTGGCCTTGACATAAAAATGAAGGTGATAAAGGTAGGGTGCCTTTATGAGACTGCATATGTCCAATAGGATTCAGATCAGGGCCACTTCAGAATAGTCCAATGTTTTTTCTTAGCCATTCCTGGGCACAGATTCAAGACAACTTGTGGCAGCTGCAGCAAAGCAGCCCAGACCATAATCAAGCCTCCTCCATGCTTCACAGTAGATACAATGTTCTTTTCTTTGTACGCTTCATTTTTGGGTCTGTGAACACAGCTGATGTGATTTGCAAATTCCAGTCTCAATGTTTCATGATTTGCTTTCAGCAGCGGTGTCCTCCTCAGTTGTCTTCCATTAATTCCACTTTGACTTGGAGTTCACTTCTGATCTCTTTGAATGTTGTTATGCGCTTTTTGGTTACCATTCGTATTATTGTATTATTACTGTATTATCAGGTTGGCTACAGTCCCGTGGACCTTAAACATCTGAATAATATGTGCAGCTGTAATCACAGGAACATCAAGCTGCTTGGAGATGGTATTGTAGCCTTTAACATGCGTGCCGATAATTGTCTTTCTCATCTCCTGACACAGCTCTCTCCTCAGCTTTCTGTCGTCCATGTTCAGTGGGGTACACACCATGATACCAAAGAGCACAGTGACAAGTTACTGTAGAAGACACCTGTGATGCTAATTAGAGGACAAGCTTATTTTCAGTCTTTACTTGGGATTTTTGTTGAGGCCAGTTTCAGCCAGCCAGTTTTTTCTAGACTCACGTTGCTCACCAGGTTGGTTGTTTGAGCGCCTGCTCCCCCAGCCTGCATGTCTTTGTATCCCTGGGCACAATACTGAACCCCGAGTTGCCCCAGATGTAACTGTGTGATATTGTGAGCATTAGGTTATAAAAAGGCGGGTGAATGAAGCCTTGAGTGCTCAAACTGAATAGAAAAGCATTACATAAGAACCAGTCCATTTATGCAAACATTTTAAGCTTCACAAAGACAGCATACACGACAGGGGTGTGTGGGAATTACGTAGAGTTGCACAAGTACCTTTTTGTTGGCAGTTACACAAAAACAAAGCAAACTTATTTTTGGTGATTTAAGATTTAATTTCTTCAACTTTAACAGTCTGAAAATATGATTATACATTAGCCAACATTCTATTCAAGCAAGGCTGAGACAAATAATATATGCAATATGGAAACAATGAGGTGACAAAATGCTGAGGGTCACTATGTACAGAGTTTATATATAAAGAAAATCAAATGGCAATGACATTTACACCATCCTCAATTTCAATATCATATGGCATCTGATGAAAGTGAATTAGAATATATCCAAATGATCAAACAGTCCCATGTAATTCATGGTGACATCATATCTATACTTGTAAAAATGTGCATCCAACATAAATGAAACAGACAAATCTTTTACATCATGTTGGATTAACCACTGACAAACAGCATGACTGCGAGTTTTACTCGCTCTTAAATGTCAATGTGGGGACGCATGAACTGGTAAAACCTGAAATCTGCTCGCTTCCTCAGTTCTTCTAAAAATATTCAACGTTTTAGCCCAATACTGGTGACCCCATGCCCAACAGATGTGTGAATCATTAAGAATACTTGAAAAAGATGCTGAGTATTGAAACCGCCACCATGCAAAGAATGGTAAATTTGTATCGTTCCTATCCATGTAAGCAGATCTGCTCATCAAAGATTTATCTTCCAGGTTAGTGGGACAAAGGCTGGAACATGACGCAGGCCAGAATGCTGCCTTTTCTCTACTTTTGAAATATTCAGCGCGCAGATGATGGCTGCTGTACGATGCTGCTAAGCTGATGTGCATTTCTCTTAAAGGCCATGCTCGTATAGAAGACACCTGGTGGGATTTTACTCACTTTGTGTGTCTTCTCTGAGAATATCCCCTGGCTCAACTACGCTTAATAATACAACGCAACGTGCTTGATGCTCTTTTTTGCAACACGTGCGCACAACATTTACCATTGATGATGAAAATAGCTTAATGTTTAGGTCACACATTGAAAAATCTGATTTGAATCCTTTTCCAGTGAAAATTAATCTATATAATTTTGCATTTCTTTTAAATATGATATTTTATCATTCTTGCAAATCTGCTGAGAAATTACAACAAGCTTAACTACACGAAGCTGATTAGTTTGAACAGTGATTTTGCCTTTTTTTTCCTCTCTCTTTTCTTTACAAGAATTACTACTCTGGCAGTAAAATGAAGCCTAGAAAGTGCTTCTATGAGACATACAAAAATGTCATGACTAAGACATGATGGAGATTTAACACTATCTACATACAGAACAGATTAGCTGCTTCATGCTGTAACAATGCTTTTTTTATGGATATTTTTTCCATTCATTACATAAAAGTGAGTGAGGCTGGCAAATAAGCTTAAAGTAGTCTCTTTTTATCATAAGTGTCTTAAATGTTCTATCTTCTAGTGATTTGCAGTAATGCAGAGAGAAGCTACAGATAATTTAGTTCAGGACACATACATTTATAGGGTTGCAAGAGTCAGTGCATGTCAGAACTGTTGTTAAAAATTAAAAAAAACAAAAAAACAAAAAACAAACAAGAGGTTGTGTCAGTAAGACTTTGAATGACAAGTGGAGGGTCATCCCAAGCTGAGCCTCAGAGCCTGTGCGGACAGCAGCAACCACAGCGTGGCCCTGTGTGTCTGGAGGCCGAAGAGTGACACATAGTTCAGAGGAAGACCAACTCTTCCCCGTGGACCTGTGCACAGTGTGGGATGCAGGATCAGGGAGGGGGAGGCATTGGTATAAAGTTGGGGTGGGGGGCACGGCAGGACAGAGAACGGGGAGACGATCTGGTTCACTGTTTGGCTATATCCCCTTTCTTCAGAATGATCTGCCGCTGCCAGGGGGCCAGTTTGGTCTCATCGTAACCTAGGTTTCTTAGTCGCTCTTGCTCTGTCTTTTCCTCCATCTCCTTCGTCTTTTTGGCCTGCTCTTCTGCTTTTCTACATGCACCCGAATAGGAAGATGACCAACAGTTAGAATCACACAGAAAATCATGTGTAAATTTGTATGTAGTACTGTAATTTCCTCTATTATCGCACCACATTGCCAAAAGTATGTAAGTAGATACAAAGATCTTTGTGTGTAATCAGGTTTCTAAATATGTAAGTCTGAGATTTATAAATGTGTGCGGTAATCTGCAAATGTGTGAATCTGCAGTCACATAGCTTACGCCAATTGAATGAAATGATGACACATGACGGAAGGCTTGATCTCAGATTCATAGCATCCAGCAAATTTCGCATTCAGCACATTTTGTGTTACGTGTCGTGTGAAGCATAATGAATCCTCTTACCTTTTCTGTTCCCTGTCACATCAGGAGATAGTAAGCAAGAGAAGACAAGGTTTAAATATCTCGAACAGCAACAGAAGTTAACATCATTAGAAAATGATTTTAATGCAATTTTTAAGGCAATAAGGGAATTTTACACCTTAAACATCAAGTTGATATTGTTCAGCAATAAAAGGCCACAAAGAAGAGTAAAGACTGCACAAATCTTGAGTTAAAGCTGAATTAGCAAATATATATTTTTCTGCCACTGGGGGAAAAAATAAAATAAACCTTTTAGCGTAGGGATCTAGACTCCTTTACCTCTTCTGGGCTCTGTTTTCTGGGTATAAAACCCTAGCCTGTATCTCGAGTTTGGCCAGTCACACATCTTCTTAGAACAGAGAAGGTGACACAAGTGTAAAGTAGTATAAAGCGTGAAAGTGTAGGAAGCAAGATATGGTGGTGCACTGGGTTAAGCAGCAGACATTAAAAAGCATGATTTTCTATGAATAGCCACAACTTCCCTTACTTTTAGTGCATATGAAGCACCTGCGATCTGAGAAGAAGGCAGAAGAAGCCTTAGTTCTGATTAGATCCAAGATTTTGCTCAATGCAAATAAAGGTTTAGCGAGACACGTTTTGGGTCACTGACAGAATGGCAGGAGATTAAATAGATAAGTACAAATGCAGAAAAATAATAACAGCAGAATATCAGTAAAGATGGCCTGCCACTGCAAGAATTTAAAGCTCTTTCCAGTGAGAAAGCTTCTCCAGCCACATCTCAATTAATTTATTCTATAGATGCTTTGGTGGCATCATAGCCAGTCAATGCTTTCAACTCTACCAACTTATTCCAGTCTGATAAGCCTTCATCTCCTGGTGAAGCAGCACTAACTTGCCATTAGAAATTCTGGCTCAGGTGCAGATGAGAGAAAATACATAATAATCAAAAAATATATAAGTAACAAGGCGTGGTCAGTCTGTCAGAAATGCCATGTCGATGCTTGCTATGGTACACTAACACATCACTACAGTCTCCTCATGTCTCTGGATATAAAACTATGGTACAGGACAAATAAAATCACAAGTGTAGAGTAACACTGGCTACTCACCTCTCTTCATCCATTTTCTTCTTCATCATGTCTCTCCTCCAGGCTGGCATTGATGCCAGGCGAGCCTCCTCCTCCTCAGCCTGTAAGGGGACAGAGGGGTCCGGGGAGAGACAGAGATAGGGACCCAGAACAGTCAGCAATGAATACGTACTTGAAAAGTATCCTCCGCTGTGAGGACACTTGAGTCAAGCTTAAGAGAAATCTTGAGTGCAATTGTAGTTACAATTCAAACCAAAATGTACTAAGATTGGTTTGGTGACTGTGAGGACTTAAAAGCTGACCGAGGTTCTTCAGCCAGTAAAGTAACTAACTCTGCTACAGACTTCCCATCATCTTGCGTGCAACCTCATCAACCTCAGTCTTTTACCTTTAGCGCACCGTAATGAACAGATGGTTATTAAAATGCTCAGTGCCCTGTGAGGTCACAGGTTCTGTCGTCATCATCCTTTTAATCTAGGAGGTACGCTCCTGTGTTTTTATAGGGCAACAGCCAAGTATTGCATGATGCTTTTCAGAAGTTATTATTATAAGTTTTTATATTTTATGAAATATGTTAATAAGCACATTATATTAAACTCCTTTTTGTTTGAGATACTTGGTTATCATTGTTGTGGTTATAATAGATGTGTTTAGATCTTTGCAAAACACTTTTCACTCTTTCACAATCAATCACAGTTGATATGATTTGATTTATGTTTGTAGCACCAAGTAAATCATCACTAAAGCAATCATCTAATATAAGCACATGTGCGAAGAAATGTTTATTCGTGCAGATTCTCATGTGTCAATTTGATAAAAAAATGGTCTTTGTATGACTTAAAAGCCTAAACAATGGGAATGGAATATAGTTGCAAATCTACTGTATGAACCTACAAAAGCAAACAGAACTCATTACATATATGATTCTGGTGTTTGTTTAAAAATGAAACCAAGCCTTTGAAAAGGGCATTACAGTGGTTTACAGGATGGTCTCAGTGTGCACGCATGGAAACTGGATCCTTTTTTTCTCTTTCAGGTTGTAACTGGAGGTGGAGCAGGAGAGAACGCAAGCAGCCATCTTGGACTTCTCATCTTTGCTCGACAAGACACATTACCCTCCTGCCTTCATTTTACTAAAGGATTTCACTTGCTCTAGCCAGCACGAATGCAGGTAAGATTATCCAAGGAATAAATATTTAATGATTCCCCTGGGAATTTTTGCTCCAGAAAAAACAACAAACAATAATAAAAAATAAAACAAAAAAATATAATATAATATAATATAATATAATATAATATAATATAATATAATATAATATAATATAATATAATGGATATTATATTAAGAATGGAATAAGGCTATTCACTGTTTAATTTAAAAAATGGGTTACCCAGGACACACTCAGCAATATTATTGTTGTCCAACGCTTATTTGACTCACATTACGTAACACACGTAAATACCTATCAAAGTTTCTGTACCCCTCATTGGAGCTGCACTGCTTTTAAAATTAAATTTGATCAATTCAACTATCAGTTAAGTAGGGTAACAATTAAGCTAACCAGTTTTTAAAAATCAGCTGCTAAACTTGAATTTTTGAAGCAATCTGGCGACACTGTTAAAACTGAAGTTCTGATTATCGACCAGTTTCAAACCAGATGGGAAGTGTTTTTGGTTTGGGGGTTATATGTTTGTTGCATCAGTGGGTGTCCACAAGAGTCAGAACAGTCAAAGTTTTTGACCTGCTGCTGTGCTGGTTTATTGTTTTGGAAGTAACTCTTCATCAAGTTTTATTCATCTGGAAATTATTGGAGGGCTGTCCTGGAAATGAGGAACTAGGTAAGCCACACTGCCACTGTGCTGGTATTAGATGTTGTCGTGCTCTCACGTGCTCCATGGAAGCAATATGTGCAGCATCTAGTTGGACTATCAATTTGGAAGTATAAATAATGAGATTTTATGTTTAAGATGAGGTTCCTGTCTAGACTTTGCTGTGCCATAAAATGCCTACTTTAATAGTCAGTAATAGTTTTGGCTGATTTTTATTGAAGCACATTTTCTAATGAGACACATAAACTATAGTTAAGTTAAGACACATTCTGCTGAAACTGTAAGTACAATATAAATGGAATAAATTTGACCTCTTTTGTTATTTCTCCTCGTTGCCTGGCTTTGGTGCTGACTTCACACAGAGTTGCATTTATGCAACTGATGCTGCAAATACTCTGTGCAGTGTGCAAGCTTGGCAGATTATATCACCGCCTATTATAGTTTTGCACATCATTTACGGCAGTGCTGCTATTAACATCACTCTTTACTGTGTGCATTCTCTAACTCAGTCAGAAATATCGTGCATAGACAAAAATTTCTATACAACCTGGCTTTAAGTTTACCAGCTGATTGCCTTCTCTTGAGCTGTGAGTTGATAAAGATTCACTGTAACCTCCTTATGGCTCCTGTAAGCCACGGATAGCATGCCAGCGGGGGGTGTTAAGAGGGTTACTCCAAGGTAATCTTGGTGCAATGGAACAGACACTATGAGAATAGTGCAGTTCTTCGCATTGACAAGCAATGCAGTGGAGGATTACACATTCAAGAGCTCTGTATCTGACAGTTGCTCTTTGATAGATCGGCATGGTTATATAAGGTCTCAAAATGATGGAAAGAGTGTCTTGAAAAATCTACTATATTTGCCTTTTTGTGCATGGGTAAAAATTTCCTCAGTGCAATAACTCCAAATGGATAACAGTGGCTTAAATTCTCTAATCGCAAAAAATATTGCTTTTATTTATTTATAAGAGCAATGTAGAAAACAACAAATAGAAGAACATGAATTCAAATGTTTGAAGTACATTGAAATTACAGAGTAACAAAACAATGGAATAAACACCATGGAGCAATTTTAATGTGATGTTTCACTGAAGTCAAAGCTTTGACTGGTGAACTCTGTACAGAAATGGGCAACTTACAATATTTCATAAGTTCTGTAGTTTATACTAAAAGGCACACCTTAAAAGTAGCAAAATAATCAGTTTGGACTTAAACAAAGCCATTTGTGAAGTACTAAGGAGTCTTAAACTGAAACCAGTCTTTGTCTTTGAGTTCAAGCTAAACTGAATCATTGAAACAGTAACAGCATTTTCCCCTTCACTGGTTATCAAGAATGTCGGTAGCACGCAGGCCAAATGCTGGTCAGCTTTCGTCACTCGCTGTTTCTGTGTCAGGTCAGTGAAGCCAGTGTTTAACTGTCATATAACCAACTGGCTCAAAAGGTGACAGAGAGGAGAAAAGAGAACGCTAAAGACAGAAAAAGGACGAGTTTGATTATGTGCGTACAAAGAGAGGTGAAACAGAAATGTAACTTGGAAATATTGTATGTTTATCAGTGGAATTTTTGAACCTTATCTACACACTTAAGTCTGTCAGTTAAACGTGAGCCAGTGGGTGTGAGGCAAGTTCTTATGCAAGTTGCACATGCCCATGCCGCACAATCAACTATTGTCTGAAAGTGGTTTAAGATGAAAGTACTCCAACATAAATGCATTTTAAAATATTCAGTGTAAAACAACTATGCAGAGTTTTACTAATCATCAAAGATGATCCAAACAGAAAAACAAGAATGATTTTTTATGGCAAATCCTTTCCTTTAAAAAACTTGATTTTTGCAAGCAGTGTTTTTGTGGCAATCAATCATACTTCATCCAAAATGCTCATGTTTCCACTCAAAGTATGCATCGTTTGTCATGAAATGCATACTTTCCTCCCACTTAAACACATACAAATGGTAATGTCAGCACAGCAATGTGGATGCTCTTTGCTGCAGTTAAGCCCATTATGTGACACGGCCTAAACATGAACAAAGCAGATTAGTTTCTGTAGTCAGCATGTTCCACTGTGCATGTTAGTTTTCCAGAACTGGTCTTAAGAGTGAACTTTCAGTTCACCCTTAGCCCACATAGTTGTTAGATATCAAAAAGCTCAGCTTCCTTTTCTTTCCAAAAAGCAAAGCTTCGGTCAATGTATCTGATGATTTCCTCATTGCTGAACTCTTTGAGCTCATAGATGACTTTAATCGAATCTTCACTGGGTTCATCTCTGGGTGGAGGTTTATCGACACAAGGTTCTTCTTTGATTTTAACAGTAACAGGCGGGTCATCATTCACTGGATATCCTGTTGTGCCTGGATATGTCTCAACTTTAGCTTCTGGCTCAATATGTTGCACACTTTCGGTTGTCATGTTCTGCATGTCATCGGGCCCATTAGAAACCGAAGGCTCATTTAAATGTAGATTCCCCTGATCACTGTCCTCCACTGAGTCCTTGTGGGGTGTCTGCTCCACACATTGACCATCATGAGCTACAGCAGGTGATGAATCTTCAGCAACACCTGCCCTTGAGACTGGTTGGGAGGGTTGTGATGATTGTGCATATGGAAGTGGTGGTTCAGAATGCTTAGAGGGTGGTGGAGGTGGAGGATGGGAAGGTGGGGCAGGGAGTGTTTCCTGCATTGGCATTATGGACATGTCAGGAGACATGGAGCGTAGTGAGGCTGTCAGCATACCCCCTGCCTCACCCGAGTCTCCAAAATACTTGACTTTTATGTCCTCAAAACCATCTGCCCAATCTCTCTTCTCTCTCTCAATTTCCTCCATGACCTCCTTGTGAAACTGTCTTATGACCTCCCATTTATGGCTGCCAAGGCGGTCAAACATCTCGTAGCACAAGAGGTGTCGGAATTTTCGCTCACTACGAGACATATTCATTTCCAAAAGCTGGAAATATCCAAGCATGAAAAGATCAAGGGTCAGGCTTTCGTAGCTCACAGGTGACCCGCTGATGTGTGGCAGGAAATGCTGTGGCCAATAGATGATCTGAGCACGACTCAGCCGGCGGATCTGGCGTGTGGGCACTTGACTCATAATTGCCCTCCAGTGCCCAATCAGATTTCCTACTACCTGTTTCGATTTCATAAATAGGAGGAGTTTATCATCTTCACTGTGCATCTCTCCACCGATTTGTGCACTAAATTGTCTGTAGTCCTCCCAGTCCACTTCTAAATGATTTCGCCTTCTGCCAGTATATCTACTCTGATAAGATTCAGACACAGTATACTTCCGCCAGTGTTCAAGGAACAGGAAGACAATTCTCTCTTTCCTCATTTCAATGCATTCCTGGACATAGCTTATATCGGTCTGCACCTCTAAGCTTCTTGTTAGTTGATCATTATTTAGAACAGAGTCTGCAGAAAGAACCTGGCTGAACTGTTCAATATTATTTGGAGCTATTGCCTCAGACACGTATGTCCGAGGCGCATAAGATGCGGTGATAACTGGTTCTTCAACAAGTGGTAAGACTGATTCCTCCACTGAAGGTAAATCACCATTGGTATTGGACTCCAGCACAGAAGCAGAGGAACAAGGAACATCGTCCTCATGAATTGTCTCTGGATGATAGCTAGACTCACTTACCACAGGGAGTGACCTTTTGCGCTTGTAAACCCTATTTGCTTGGTTATCTGCAGACTGCAACTGATTCTGAACCTCATAATTAGCCTTTAGGTTCTTCACTGAAACGCCACACTGCTTTATTTCATTTTCCACATCCTCTCTTGTTGAGAAGGATTGAGAGCGTCCAATAAATCCAGTGCCAGCTGATCCTGCTGACTGAGTCTGACCCGTGCTCACATTTCTTGCCTCTTCTTTAGAATATTCAGGACATATTAGATCCAAGATGTCGATCTCTTTGCCTCCCAGGGTGGCAAGAAGAATAGCCATACTCTTGAGCAAAGTAGAAATCTTGCTGCACCAGGCTGGAAGATCTTCAGCTTGGCCATGTACTTGCTTTGGATTGACTGAGAAGGGTCCCTGACTGAGAGCAGCAGAAACTGGTAGAAGCTGGTGAAGCTCTTGCTCCAGTTCACTCAGTTCCTTCTCCACTTCTGATACCTTATGCATAACCTGCAGGTTCTCAATTTGCTTCTCAATTCGGTTCAGGTCTGCCTCGGTCATCAGTTCCCCGAATGGGCCCAAAATGGCATTGTGGGTGTGGGAGTAGTGCCATTCTTGAGGCTGGTAGTGCCCAGTTGACGTAAACTAAATCAGAGGTCAAAGGAGACCAACAGGACAAGAAAAAAAAAAAAGGAAAGGGGGGAGGGATTCCTTCAGCTTGAATTTCCTGGTGTGAACACACACTTCAGTGCAAATCCATCCTAACACACAGGATTTACATGGATTTAGTGGTGCAATGGCACTGCCTAATTACAAGGACAAAGCTTTCTAATTCTGAGTCAGAGAATAGAGTTGAATCAGCAAATTAAATTCCGACATAAAAATTGGTATACACTATAAGTGTTCTAACGTGTTAATATTTGTATTTTAGGCACTTGACACTGCAGATGATTCATATCATAAGCTTAAGGCCTCTTTAAAGGCTCTCTATGTGTTTTTATGAGCCAGTGTTTACTGTTGCCTTTTATTTCAAAAAGTATATACACAGCACTTTGACTACAGGGACGTTGAAACTGCAAACCAGTGGAGTTACCCTGCTTGCACCCTGCCAGCTCCTCCCCAAAAAAAAAAAAGAAAAAAAAAAGATTATTACAATGATTAGATGGAGATGACTGTTTTTTCCCTCAATGGACACACATTCATAGTAGCATTATTATGATTATGCAGTTTGTGTTACTGTTCTTATTAATAATGTTGGACTTGTAGTGTGAATGGGCCCAGCATCACACCACTGAATCAGCATGTAAGAACTTGGATCAGCAAAACTCTACCATCAGGCACCAGCCCACACTGTGAGTCCATCAGTCAAGTGTGCTAAATGCTGTGATGGGTTTTGTAGCCAAGTATTCAATTCAATGCACTCCAAAAGGTCTGTTATTAACTAAGAGTACAAATATGAAAAAGAAACACGCAAAGAAAGAAGTGAATAAATGATAAAAAATTGTGAGCACATAGAGACTGCCATTTCCTGCAAGTAAAAAAAATGTTCATGTGTTATTACTATATGTGCTACCTTAAATGAGGCGTCACAACCAGTTTGATGGTTTTTGACTACGATGCACGTAAACAAACTGACTGCATGTCAGCAGTGTCTTCGGGCTCAGTCATTTAGGAGTATAAATTTACAATCCTTCGATTGCAATGAATTATTAATCAGTCAAATTTAATAAAGCATGTTACATACTACTAGGGCCCTTCTTATATTACACGGGATAAGCAAGTGTTCAGATTGTTCCAGTACAAATTACTAATCAATATCTTGTCTAAATACTCATAATATTACCACACAGTGCTGTGACTGTGACTCAAAAGAGAACATGGGAGCTGTCACTGTCAGTGTATGCTGATCGTAGTCCTTGTGAAGAATGTGACCACACTGAATGTTCAACATTAAACTAGCAGCTCGACAGAAAAGCCAACACAAAGAGCAAAAAGTAACCTCATGCAAAAATGGCACGAAATTAAACATGCATTCACACACTGTCAGTGTTCAAAACATAAACAGTATAAAACATGGATGTATCTTCTGGGTAGGTGTCTTAAAGTGTCTTAATCCATCCTATCTGGAGGCTGCAAAAGGACTTCTGGTCCAATAGAGGTCTACGGGAAACTGGCACCTCTGTAAACACTGTCCTGCTCAGTTTATGGGTCCTGCACTGATTGTTGTTTTGAACAAAAAAAATTCAACCTATTTTGAAAATCTTGCTCAAATCATGTTTCAAAATGGTAGATGATTTGTGGTAAAGTTTTAACAGTTAGACCCACACCTCCTTGTCACATCAGTTTATGTTGCAATCAAGATGGCAATAGAGAAAACGCTCATCCTCAGGTTTCAAAACAGGACTTCAGAAACCATTGGGCGACATCATGGTACCTGCGGCCATATTTTATACTGTCTGTGGTTCAAAATCCCAAATTTCCACACTCAAATCCAAGCACCAGCTATCCCTTTTGCTTTGATTATTATTTAAAAGTCACATAAAATCACTTTTACTTTACATTTTAAAATTTATAGGACCACAAATGGGATAGCTAACAAAACTTAGCCATCATGCCTACCTTACGCTTGTGCTCTTCTTCCTCTTGCATCTTGACCTGAAGCTTGCGCACCATCACCTGTCTTTTCCATTCAGGGATGGCTTTCCCCTGTTCATCGTGAGTGGGCACTAGAGCCTCAGCATCTGTGAGGCTTGTCTTCCTCCCTGAATCTTCTTTTGCTGTGCCTCCACCACTGTTCCCATTGATCACAGAGTTGGAGGACAGTTGCTCGTAGCTTCCCGAGGTTGACATGGTCCTGGCAGAACCGGAGCCAGTGGGGCTGGGGCTGGGGCTCGGAGTGGTGGGTGGTGAGGTCACTGGTGCGCTGGGTGGTTGAGGGGATGCCGGTTTGGCTGGTGGGCTAGATGACCGACTCTCAGGAGATGTGGTGTTTTCCTGCAGGAAAATAAAGTCACAGATGGAAAGAAAACAAGAGGAGACACATGTTAAAGGACATGGCAGAAAGGTATTACTACTATCCTAGTGAAGATTTAAAATCAAGTGAGTTTTTATCTTTCATCATTTATATGTAGCTTGGATTTATTCGTAGTTGATTTAATAAAGACATAGTGACATCAAATTCCCAGGTTATGGTAAAAACTGTGGGTTAAATTCTTGAATTTATCTATCCTGTAAGAGTCATTGTCACTAATTGAGGAAGCTAGGTGACCTACATTGTTGCCCGTGGGCCCGCTGTTGGAAAACACAGTGGTGTAGCCTTTACTTTGAGGTGTGGGCTTGAGGCTTTTCCCTGCCTTGATCTCTGCCAGCAGCTCTGAGTTGTCGCCCGTGGGGGACATCATGTTGAAAGATTTTGTGCCTGTGAACAAAAGGATGGAGGAGACAAGTGAAACCGGGTAGATAGACAGAACAGAGAGAGATGGATACAGACAGAGTAAGAGAGATACACTGATGAGGAGAAGAGGGGTTGTGTGGCATTTCACTGTTAAATATTTTATCCAGTCAGCGAGGTAACAATGCTGACCTGGAGCATGTTGGACAATGATGGGAGGTCATAATGGTATTCTAAACCCTCACTCATGGATAAGCTAGATAAGTTTCTGTTTAGATTGTTTACTTGGGTTGGCATCTGCCTTTATGCCTGTTGGGGTCGAATGTTTGCTGGAGACACAAATCTCATTGGGCAACTGTTAAATCAGCCAACAGCTGGAGTGAGCCAGGATTAAATGAGGAGGAGCAATTAAATACAATTTCCCTACAGAAGAATAGAGGGACGCGGTCTCTCTCAGTGTCACGCACACACATATATTAAAAAAAAAAAAATAAAAAAAAAAAAAAAAAAAAATAAAATAATAAAAAAATAAAAAA
>VUQK01038570.1:32197-52197 GCA_015106715.1 Bujurquina vittata | reverse complement strand
AATACAGCTTCAAATGTGTGTTTTTGAGGCCAAGACTGTGAAGCTTCTACAACACAACTGTATTTAGCTTTCTGTTTGAGTGTAACAGAGGGTGGAGGTGTGAGAGGTAGAGAACATTTGCTCGCAGCTTCCACAGTGGACAAACAGTGTGACGTGTTTCTGTGGTGTGTTGCTGCATCTGTTACGTCAGCTGTGTCCTATAATGTAGAAAAGCAGGATCCTTTCCACCCTTAGAAACAGAAAACAACAGAGCGCTGCACAAACCTCTTATATCAACCACCTGGTTTGTTGCTCCGAGATGTATGGAAGGCTTTTCATTTTATGGTCTGTGCAGTACAATATACAAAGTAAGCTCCTCTTTTGTTTGGTGACCAGTGGAAGAAAAACAAAACAATAAAGAACTCGTAAGCGTCTCCATTGTTGCAGCAGCATTTCCAGTTAGCCACCTGTTTTGCTGCTCTCGTCTCAACGAATGTCTGAGCTGAAAATGTATCTTGAGCTCTTTGATGTGTTGGTGGTGTTTAATTTGATGACACAGCTCATGCCATTAGCGAGCACTACTCTTTAGCTTTGAGTCGTTTATTGGTCTCCTACCATTAGACAGTAGAAGGAGCATCGACAGATGAGACCGTTGTATAATTGCTGAACACAGCGTAAAGATAACATGAAGCAGTTGTAAAAAGGTGTACTAATTCGACAGCTTTAGTGGTATTTGTCATATAGCCATATTAGCCGTACTTGTGCTGTATGAAGGAGCATTAAAGCTTTATTTTAGGGAACAGAATGCCTCGCGTGTTGTAATTGTTACAAAATGTTTCTCACAAAATAGATTTTAAAAACTTTCCTTTTATTCTGTGTCCTATGTTGCTGTTTTTCACTAATATGTTTAATATGAATATGGCTGTACCACACTACTCCTCCTCCCAACTGTACTGACATAAATGCCTTACTGCATTGGGTAAAGGTACATACGGAATAAAAATATTCAATATACTGAAGAAACTCATTATTTATGAAGCTAAAATGATTAATATAACAGCTTTATATTAAAAACCTACAGTTTCTACAGTGACTGCTTTTAATTCACAGAGGACAATCTAAACTAAGCAGGATTGTACAAACAAACAAACAAACAATCAATCAAACAAACAAACAATTTTAAGAAAAGTTTGGTCATCATTCTAACATTGTTTTTGTTACTAGTGATCATGGTGGTGTTCTTGGCTTTGTACACGATGTACAGATGACCACACACTAATTTTTAAAGCATTTTAGCCTTAATAAATATACATATATTTTGAGTTAATATCTAAGCAACAAAACGCAGCAAAGCAGTTTACGATTCTCTAGACAATTATTTTAACGTGTTATGCAAGTGTGAAGGACAACTGTGAAGCAGGAGGCACTGATTTCATTTAAAGGCAACCATTCACAGGCTGTACTTACTCTTCATCTGTCTAAGAGCCCCTCCCTCTGCCTGAGAGGCAGAGTTATCTCCGCCTTGACGGAGAGCATCATGGCAGGCAAGAAGAGAGGGGGGAAAAAAACAAAGGAAACAAAACAGAGAGAAATGGATGGAGAGCGAGCAGGTGAAATAAAGAACATGTAAACAGAAACGCATTAAAGGATTAATGGTGAGAATGATGACTGGGCAATATAAGCAAAAGAGCGATGCTGGATTAAAAAAGGCAGGTTTTTAACCAAACAGTATTAGCGTATTTTTAATCACAAGAGGAAAAAAAATCATATTTTGTATCTCGTCACTTTTCGTGTAATATCTTTATCAGATAAAACTGACACCTCACACCTGATTCTTTAAGCTAGGGACAAGCTCTTTGGTCAGTTTCTGGTTTGCATTTGTTGCCCGCTTGTAGTTCTATTGACCAATCATTAAAGCAGGTAGTTATGTCTTAGTTATCTATGCAATGATGGTTCTCAGCTACAAGAACTTGAAAACTGGATCTGTCATAGTTAAATTTTAGGAAAAAAGTGCCAGGTGAAATTATAGGACAGAATTTCTATAATTAGGATTGATCAACATCACAACAAGGATAGATTTTTTTCTAATCATGAATCTTAAAACACATCTGTATTTTAAGATTCCTCATTTTTAGCACTTATAAAGCAACGTTACGCAACAGTTACAATTTCCCCACAACTCGAACAGCATGTGCACCGTCAGACTGCATCCAGGGCACTTAAGGAAATGGCTGAACACTAAACCAGTTCTCAGGGTAATGCTAGCTCGACATCATTAATTTATAATCTGTTATTTAGGATGCTAGGGTCAGACTCAACTCATCTTTACCCAGGGTGATTACTTGGTGCCCATTAATACTGATGTCTCCGCTTTCTAGGAATAATAAAGTAGGAAGTAAAGAGGGGAAAAAGTGTAAAAAGAAGAAAAAAATTTTTTGGTGCACTTACTTCCTGATGATGAAGATGGGCGTCGCTGATCTCCAGGTGCGGGGGGTTTCGGGGGGTTTTGCATCTCTGGGGGCAGAGGAGGAGGTGGAGGGGGTGTTGGCATTGGATTGCTTGGGGGAGGAGGTGGTGGTGGAGGAGGTGGAGGTTGCGGGACAGATTCATTTGTAGTGCCATTTTCAGAGCTTTGGGCAGGATTGTCGGTAGGCTCCTCCAATAACACCGAACCCTGATCCAACAAAAGAAGAAAATGTCATTTTTGAAGCACAGGTTTTGTCATAAAAATGACATTTTGCAGTATGCTTAACTGAAAACACTACTTTATCTTGAATACTGAGAATTAAAATGCCAACAATTATTTTTGCCTCCACTAATTACATTTATTTGGATTCCTTTGGATAGGATCTGGTTTTGGTCACTAATTTTATTTCTGGGTTTTTTGTGGGGTTTTTTTGCTGTCTGCAAGTCAAGAATTTAGGTTATCTCAAAACATTGACTTAATATCTCAAAATTAGGATTACAGTTGGTCTGAGACTTACTAACTCAAAATGCTGAGAAAATAACTCAAAATTGACCAAAAAAAAAACTCCTTGAAATTTTGAGTTATCAGTATTTTAAGATAATCACCCAAAATTCTTACGAATAGCAAAAAATATCTCTAGTAAATAATCCCACCCACAATAGAATGAAATGAATTCAAATCATCTGCTTCTTAATCATGTTAAAATTGCTATTTTTTAAAAAAATTCTTTTAAATTATCAAATTAAAACTAAATGATGAGAGTGAATTGCTTAAAACTGTCCCATTAAAATTCCTGTGAAGATGAGAGAACTTTAAATTCTTGCACAGAGGCAGCTGACGGGGCCAGATGTACACAGATTAGAGATGTCCTCCCTCAGCTTCCGGCTGTCTTTAATCAACTCATAACCACACAATACCCTTTTGCTAGTAACAGCTAATATGACATAATCACAAGGGGGAAAAGTCTGAGCGGAAAACAGCCATCTGTCACTGCCCCGTCCCCGCCCAGTGCATGCGTCTGACACACTCTGAAAGCGTGCCATACCTCTAATGGAGGAAAATTAATAGACCATGACATTTAACTCGACCCCACCCCTCCTTTATTCCTCAGACGCGTGCTTGTCATTGTTGCCGCCTTTACTTTTCAAACATCCCCAGAGAGTTGGAAGGGGGATGGCCATGTCCAGATGGGTCTTGGCAGCACGTGCCGCTTCCGCTGATTAGCCAGTCCATCTGCTACGGTTCCACTGAGACTGGGAGGGGCCCCACTGAGGCCTTAATTGGCTCAATGAGGATTATAACCCATGTCACCCAAAACACCCCCACCCCTGATACCCATGAGATTATAAGAACACCTCTCTAGGGATGCTGGTGAGAGTCTGCCAGATTCTATTCATTCAGCCGCCTGTGAAGGTATGTGGCAAGAAGCACACAGTTTTACCTTAAATACTGGGGATGACTTGGGCACCTATAATATAAAAACAAATCCTATAATTTTGGATTTGTAATGTTGTGTAAGCACTTTATGTGAATGGCAACCAAGGTAATAAATAATGCCTCAGTTAATAAAAAGCATTTTATTACAATCTAACACATACAAACTGCACACAGGAAGAACAAACTATAACTAACAAATAAGAGATTCATTGGGATTTTCCTTTTTGTGTCCTTTCATTGGTGACTTCCTTGTCAGTTTACACAGAGGGGTGGAGATTCAAGAGGGAATGTAAATAAGGGGGTAATTTGGATCAGGTGGCAAACAAAAGCTCAGGAGGATGCAACATTATGTAACATGCTGAGTGGCAATGCTTAGGCAAATGGTGCAGCCAGCTTTGTAACCGAATGCATCATCAGCTAGTTAAACCTCAGACTGGAATGACCTTATAAGGAGTTAGAAAAGGGAAAAAGGAGAAAAGGCATCCTCACAGCACAAACAAGGCACAGTATATTAACCCACTACTAACCCTCCATCCATCAGAATTCCAGCTCATGTACTAACGTGCAGTGTCACAAACAATTTACAATAACAGAGTTATAACAGAATGAAATGATATAGTCACATAATCATATCAGAATTAGTTAATGAAGTGTTTCTAGTGGATGTCACATGACTGGCTGCAAACGCACAATGTTTCTGTATAATACACATTAATAAACTTGCCTTGTGTTAAAACAATTTCCGCGTTTCCAGGATGAGAACACACATTGAACAGTAGATATATTTTCATCATTTCAGCCATATGCAGTTTTCATAAACAGCAGAGATCGGTCTCACCTCCTCGTTGGGTGCCATGATTTTGCTCCCACAGGGCTCAGCCGTGTCGCTACCCAGGGTCTTGTAGTAGTCCCCAGTGCTGGGCTGCTTGCTGAAGCTCCTCGATTTCCTGTTTGAATCCACACGGCGCAATTTGTCGTGGCTCTCTCCAAGAGTCAACTGATTAAAAGATTGCAGCAGATGAGAGAAAGAAGAAATATAATTAGCTCCAAATTTCTGTAGCCTACTGTCTTTCACATGTGCGATTAATGTTCACTCACATGTTTTTTTTTTAAGTCTAAAATGACAGTTACCAATGAACTGATATTTGGAAGGCAAAAATGCTAAATCATTAATGTTGTGCTGACTAGCATTATTTTTTTTATAACAGGGCTTTTGGAGGGAACTTGTTATTCTGTGACACTGTGTCCAACATCTTTACCAGCCTGTATAGCCAAATTAGCCTTTATTTGATTAACAGAACAAGGCCTTAAGTTTGGCTCAAGTAGAACATAGACATTGATTTTTCATGGAAAATCTACTGATCTAAAAAACATAATGGTTCATATGCAGCATCAGAGTAAGTACCCTTCTTTAAGAGCAGGGTGAGAGGACCTTTAGTTATGGATTTTCATTTTGTGACATCAATCCGACAACTGTAAAGGCGAGATATCAAAGCTGTCAGTCTGAGAGTCTTTAGCGTCTGCTTGGTGTTAAGAGAAACTGTCCATGGGTTAAAGTGTACATATACATGAGAGTTACTGGGTTACCGGACTGTAGCAATGGATGTGATCACCTTGCATTATGACAAACATGCTTTTCCAGTCTGTCCATGGGAAGATTTTACTAATGCAAAATGCCTCAAATTTGCATTTAGTACTCAACTCACATCAAACTGCATTAAAGCTTTCTAAATTTTAAATAATCAGCTTGTCAAAAATGTGTACTGCAAAATGATTTGTATTGAGAGAGAAAACAAAGCACCTTTTTACCGTTTAACTTCCAAAATGAACCTTGAAAGCTTTCAGCTACAAGCGTGGGAAAGTTGTCAAAGCAAAACACATGATTACTTTGCCTTTCAAATTCAGGGCTAGGCAACAGACTTGTGGTAATTTACATTGCAATGCGTGCATTGGTCACGACTTCACACAAAATCCACACAAGAGCACAGTGTTAACATAACCAGTAATTGGCAGCTGACCCCTGACCTCTCCTCCTCTCTGGTGTCATGTTCTGAGTTTTTATAAGCCTATTTAACGTTGTTGACTCATGTCAGCTGTCACAGAAATGGTCCCTGAGCCCTCATCAAGTAGGAGAGTAATGTGAGCTAGGGAGTACTACAGATGGTTTGTCATCCTCCAGGGAGGGGGGTCAACAATAGCAAATCTACAAAGCACTATAGCTGCCCCCACCCATCAGCCACAGAGACGTACACACACAGACGGCCTTTCTTCCCATTATATGGATCTATCTCTCAGCATAAAGTCATATGCTTTATACACACGCACACACAACCACAGCCACACAGATAGATAGATAGATAGATAGATAGATAGATAGATAGATAGATAGATAGATAGATAGATAGATAGATAGATAGATATGCTAACACACCTTGAATAGGTTAAGCACATTTGCACGTAAGCTTGCGAAAGCCTCTGATCACACACAGCCTTATTAAAATGTGTTAACATGCTTTAAAAGTTAAAAGCATACCACTAAAATAACATTTTTTAAAAGCAAAGTGTATAATTTACACATGACTTTATGTGCAACGCATTCATTATTCAATCATACAGCAGCCCAAACAGGTCCAGGACCTGGAGAGAAGTCAAAATATGATAAACAGTTTACGGCATCTTATTTTTCTTTGTGTTCTTCAACAGCTATTTTTCCAAACGCAAAAAACCTTCCTGTCCACACCTTACCTTAGCGCTGAGAATCCTCTCGTATAGCTCTCCTCCAGTAGTCTCATCCACAAAACCCAGCAGAGTCAAGAGAGTAGCTGTCACCAGATCCAGCGCTTCACCTCCTCTCTGCTCAGTCACTCTACCTGCCCTCTCACTTTACCTACAGGCCTCATCAATAACCTATTGGGCCAGCAAGAGTTCTGGCAGTGATGTCACTACTAACCTGTAGACCAACCAATCCTCAACTCTGCCCGTTTTCACTTATGCAAAGCACCAACACCCATGTGTTTGCCTGACTGTGGTCACTTGAATGCAAATCTCTCAGGCTTTGGGATTATGAGAATATTCCAGCTTTCAGAGCCCAGACTTAGCAGCAAAAATCTCACGTAAGTCTTACATAAATGTAAGTGAGAGTTCAAAGTCCGAGTTTTTCTAGAAGGACTGCGGATGCAAAAAAAAAAGTATGTGAAAGGCAAATGTAAAACATTAATTAAAGCAAATGCAGACAAATGAGCAGAAGCACACAGCATCAGAGAAAGCCAGTCACACTTTTCTCCATATTCACTTCAAACTGCCCTTAATGGCTTTCCTGCACTGTCAGTAAATTATTCCTAAGCTTTTAAAATACGTTTTCTGCACATCAAGTTCCAATACGTGATTGTGAAATGTTACTGTTCACTGTTGCAAGGTAGATTGCTTTTTTCTTATGTACTATATAACTCACAGTGATCTTATTTGTGCTTTCAATTGTTAATTGTTAATGATGGCGCACCCTGGGCAGGTCACCTGGGTACAAAGAAGGGAGGGAGGGGTGGGGGTACTAATTAAAAGCCCCACATGGCTGATGGCACATGCACATAGACACAAATACACACAGAGCTCACCATGGAGACAGTCTATGGTGAAAACTCTCTCACTAACTGTGGACATGATACCCGGAACAACAACTGACTTTGCATAGAAGACCTATGCACACAGCCCCTGTATGAACAACTGATTTTTTTATTTAGGGAGCCGGCTCTGCTGCTTCCAGTATTTCTACTTTTAAATGATTAAATGGCTGAATCAGAGCTGCTTTGACATGCAAGAAGATTTCATATTTGTCATACTTGCAAAAGTGGATGCAAAGAGAAAAATAAGGGGAAAAAAAGGAAAATAAATACAGTGGATAAATTGTTTGTGGTGTCCCAGAACAGCTCCTTTAGATTTCAATTAGAATTCAGCTTTTAATACTTTACAGCAGCACCAAACCACCAAAAGCAGTGCCGACACCAATGTTGATGCCAGTCCTAATGGCTGCCCCTTGTCAACTCTTTAAACACTTTTGAGTGATCTGTGGCCAGATTAATTACTGGCATTAAGATCAAGCCCATCACATCCACCATTATGTGTGCGTCAAACCAGAGCCCTGCCACGGTAATGAGCATCTTCTTCGCCCTCGTTAGCAATGCTAACACAATAACATCATTGTGGGTATCCAGACAAGGCACATTGTTACATAAGAGTTATAGCTCCACTGATTAGGCACAAGGGAAAATAGCAACTAATGGCCAGTTTAGCCCAAACAGCCTGTTCCTCCTGTTTCTTTAGTTTTGTTCACACTGTGTCACTTTTGGTGTTTTTCCCCAAATTAAAGATATATGAAGTTTGACTAAAGTAAAGGGAGCCTGTTTAAACTAATATTTGCCAGCCATCTCAATGTGGTGTGTGCTGTGCATCAATCTCATAAACTAAATGCATGGAATTCCTACGCTGCTATCTTTTAGTCTTGTGTTATAAATAAGTCAGGATGTGAAACACTACCTCCCTTTCTTGCTGAGATCAATGCACAAACTGATCTAAATAAATGCAGTTTTCTGTCAGACTTTCCTCTACATGAGGAAATATTTGTGCAACCTTATGACTCTTCCTACAAATAGTTTTTCTTGAGCTGAAGCAGGAGCTTACCAGTGCCTCTTTTTTTCTGGATTTGTTATCCACACGCCGCAAGTTGCTTTTGACCTTAAGGAACTCAGCTCCCGATGGCTCCTGAGGAGGCTGTGGAGCCGGGTAGGTCGGGGGCGGAGGGGGTGCTGGAGGAGACTGTGGAGGAGGTGGTGGCGGAAAGCATGGTGGCGGCGGCGGCGGCGGAGGCTTGGAGACGGCGTCATCAGGTACCTCATTCTTCTTGGGCGTATCAGAGCCGATGTCCGGGTTTAGCATATCCATGTATGCCTGCATGTCTGAAATGGCCGTCTCTGATGCACCTGAGACAACGACAGCTTGTTACAGCCAAACATGGTGTTCTGTTATTTTTAATTTAAAAATGGATGGGTGAAACTTTTTCTGCAGTCCCAATTCTAATGACCCAACTGAAAGATGAATAAGAAAACATGAATGTCACACTATTGATAGTCAACCTCTCCTTCTAAAACTGTATGCGCACAGACCACTAGGGTGCAGCACCAGTATGGCACCTTTGACATCAAACAAAAGGAAGCAAACTGCTGCATGTTGTCACCCGGACTTTGCTGACTGCATTATTATTGCAGAAATGCCATATTTTAAATATAATCTTCCAGGGGTCTATGGCTAAAGACTGAACAAGGCTTTCATGCAACATTCTGTTTATGATCTGGTTACAAATATAATTAACTGTTCAGTTCATCAGTCTTTGATATTTTAAGTTGTTTGAAAAATATACAAATGCTATCCTCAGTCCGTAAAAAGCAGCAAACCTGTGTGTGCAACTGTGCTTAGCTGAGCAGGTGGGCCTCGTAACACTGTCAAGCTGCTCCTCTTCTCCCCAGTGCTGGACTGACTGGAGTTGGCTGAGTCATAGTTGGACAGGGAGCTGGATGGTGAACCGATATCAAAGTGTGCTGCCTGGGTGGAAGGAGGCATGGTGGTGTTTGGGGATGAGAGGCCAGAGTCTGGCTGCTTGTACTCAAGGTCTGTCGAGGGATCTCGGGACAAAACACGGTGCTCCACGCTCTGTGGAAGGGTGAGTTTTATGAACACAAGCATCATTTAATTTGGTCTGTTGAGCTGTCTAATATGTGGATATTATTTTCACACTCCTAAAATCAGCAAAACATTCATACAGTAATTAATTATTAATTGCTCATTAAGAAAACACATCCGGTTCATTAATTCATAGATCTAGAAAGATACAGGGTCATTATACCAGGCTCTCAAATTGGCTCTTATATCAATCTGCATGTTCATTCATCAGTTCTTAAATCTCACTGCCTCTCAGTCTCTGGTGACTTAAACAATGAGAACAGCATTATAAGAACACTAATGAAACATCTCATGGCTGGTGAGAAAGGCGCTGGGGATCTCTTGCTTTTCCCAGGATGCAGAGCTCAATTGGCTGAATGTGCCTCATGAGAAAGTGCCCACGACGGGAGAAATATGTTACTAATGCCAAAGGAGCTGTGTGAGCAAGAATTATTCCCCCAGCCACTCAGGAACATCAGAGGGTTAAGGCCATGGAGACCACTGTGTGTCAGGTAGCTTGACTAATTAGCTGAGAAAAACTGAAGTCTGTCAGGGGAGGCTGGTTCAGCAACAGCTAAATATTACGGAAATGTTTGTACTATTTTATTATTACTATTGTTTGTTTCTTTTTCAATGAAAGAAAGAATTAGAATTAAAATTGTTTGTATACTTTGTGATCATTTTATGCAAAATATATAAAGCATTTTTATGTAGTCACCACAGGACACATTGATAACTTCATGCATGTCTAGAACAAATATTGCATATTTTCTTTGGAAATCAACGAGCAGAGCACCCATTGGATCAATTAGTGTTTAAAAAAACTAGGAAGACATCTGATGTCCCAAAGTATAGAAGTTAAGAATGATCTCTTTTATGCAATCACTCAAATTTTACAAGTATTGTCGCACATAAGGCAGTGGTTACTACACCTTTATTCGTCTAGGGATGATTCTAATGGGATTCACTGCTCTAAATGGTTGAAGGTCAGTGGGATTTTAAAATAGATAAAACCATGATCGCCATAGAAAACTACATGTTCAATAAACCAGCTATAACACCCAATCGATCATCAAAGTTAAAAATGAAATTAATGCACAATTTTGCCTTCCTTGACTAGTACGAAATTAAACATTTTTGTGATAATTTTTTACATTTTTCATAGACAGAATTTAAAGTTTACCCCCCCCCCAAATAAATAAATAAATAAATCAATAAATAAATCAATAAAATCTGCCACTGTTTACAGAGAGACATGTTTAACACAACTCTTACCATGTTCTCCACAGTGCGCAGATACTTGGCACACTGGGAGTGGCCGTTGTATTCGGCCAGGTCTGCTGCGGTGAAGCCATCCTGGTCCCTTATGCCCAGATCCACCCCATTAACTACAAGGATCTGACAGCACTGGAAAGAAGTGATGACAGTGATTGTGAAAGAGATGTCACTGCCTAAACTCAGTTTCAATCAATGATGATGAAGACAATTTACAAAAATCTCTGCACTTAGTTCTGCGTGATGGACCCTCTGCATGTAAAAAGCTGTATTTTTGTCTAATGTGCACTGCAATAGAGCAGTAAAACATAAGTGATGGAGCATATACTGTACAGTACTTGCTAAAGCACTCTTATTATCACTTTCATGAGCTCAACAAAGACATACTTATCATACCAAAATATAAAATATCAAAAATAAACAATTGATTTAGTTGAGACCGCACTCTCTCTATGATGTAAAATATTGCCTGATTCTTTATTTATCATTATAATTCACAGCTACAAACTTGCCCCCAAAGTAATTGAAGAGAAAGCTTATAATTCTACCTAAAAGCACAACAGTCCCTGTAGTGGTGTTATGCATCTTTTCATTGATCTTCGCTTTCATAAATTTTTTTCTATCTCAAAAAGTGTTTCTGTTTAAAAATCACAAGAAACTTGGAAATAGTTTAAAGCATGCATTTAAAAAGCTTTCTGCCAAGCAACAGCAGAAGCTGGGATAAGCTTCTTGTTCTCACACTGAGCAGCCTTTGTTCTGTCATACTGACTTGCGTTTCCCTGAGCTTCTTAAAACTGTTTTCATCACTCTGATCAATTTCTAGTTCTTTTTAAAACACTTTTGATGAAATGCACATACTCATCCAGATTTCTCAGTACACTTGAATACATTAAACTGCCTGACCATACCTGGATACAGCAAAGTTGTTAGTCAAAGCAGTAGGTTAGAGTGGTATTGAAAACCATAACCTAGATACCATTCATTCAAAACAGATGGTTGCAAAACTCACTATCGATGTATAAGCAGCAAGAATCACAACACAACTAGAGAATGTATTTGAATATTATTTACTGTGTTGTTGCTGTGATGTCTTATATTTACAGCGCCGCTATTACTGATGAAAGGGGGCAAGAAAGGCAACAACAACAGCTACATTCTCCCACGAAAGCCACTTTGTTGAACTCCTACTATATATTTTAATATTTTACAAATCAGCTTTCTGTGCCCAGAGGCTTATTTATTAAATTTTTTTTACATGCATGAATTCTGCTGCTGTGTTGATCCTACTCTGACTGTGCTCACTGTTACCACAAGACATAGCACACACCTCTAGTTCACCATTCTCTGCAGCATCATGAAGGGGGGTCCCTCCCCAGTTGTCAGTGACGATCTCCCCGCCGTGCAGCAGCAGCCAGCTGAGGACCTTTGCGTGGCCACGACTGGCTGCAAAGTGCATGGCCGTGGCTCCATCCCCATCCCTGTCTGTCAGGCTGATCTCTGTGAAACTCATCTACAGGAGAGGAGATGGACAGTGGTACTTAGAGTAATCGCAAAGATTTCAACTGCTTTTGGCGCATATTATGTGACTCCAATAGTAAAAAGTGGCTTTGGCACATTTTTTGGAACAAATTATGGAGTCATGATGCAACAATGTTCTTTTGGTGTTATCACAACGTATTTAGGATATTACATATAACAGCAATTTGCCTAATCATAAATATCAGTATAGTATACCTTCACTTGGTCAGTTTTAGAGAAAAATAAATAAAAATGCATTAAGCAGGGAAAACCTATTCCAGTATTAAGACACAATCTACATTGTTGCGATAGTTCAACATACCAGCCAGACAATGACAGTGTTGTGGCCCATCTGGGCAGCAGCATGCAGAGGTGTCATCCCGTCACTGGCTCTGATGTTCGGATCTGCTCCAAAGTCTTTGACCAGGTACTGGACAACCTCCAGATGGCCCTCCTGGCAGGCCAGGTAGAGTGGTGTGGCACCATTTTTAGTTTGGGAGTTGACAAAGCTTCAGGAAAGTGAAACAATAAGGAAAAATACAAATAATTTAAAAACTTCTGCATAAATAAAAAAAACCCAAATCCAACTTGGTAAAAATACGGATATGTTTGATAATGTTATGGCTTCATGTACCATAAAACACATATTATCTGGTTTGTACCAGGTTCTAAAATGATTTAAATCAACCATAAAAGAGCAACAACACATAATATATAAATATTACACTATGTCATTTATTTATTTATTTATTTATTTAACAAGCCAAAATGTAGAATGAGTGTGTGAAAATCTAAGTACACCCCATGATTCAGTAGCTTGTAGAACCATTTCAGCAGCAATAACTTGAAGTAATCATTTTCTGTGTGACTTTATCAGTCTCAGATAAAGGCCCATTCTTCTATAGAGAGTAGTTTTAGTTCATTGAGATTTAAAGGCATTTGTTTATGTACAGTTCTGTTAAAGTCCCACCACAGCGCTTCAGTCTGGTTGAGGTATGGCGTTTGACTGGGCCATTTCAGCACCTTGATTCTCTTCTTTTTCAGCCATTCTGTTGTAGATTTGCTGCTGTGCTTGGAATCATTGTCCTGTTGACCCAGTTTGGGCCAAGCTTTAGCTGTCAGACAGAAGGCGTCACATTTGACTCTAGAATACTGTGGTATACAGATGAGTTCATGGTCGACTCAATGACTGCAAGGTGTCCAGGTCCCGTGGCTGCAAAACAAGCTCAAATCATCTTCATTCCACCACCGTGCTTAACAGTTTGTATGAGGTGTTTGTGCTACTATTCTGTGTTTGAGTTTCTCCAAATGTGGTGCTGTGCATTATGGCCAAATATCTTCCATTTGGTCTTGTTTTTCCGAAGGACAGTTGTCTTGTGATGTGTTCAAATGCAATTTTGCAAACCGAAGCCATGTTCTTTTTAGAGAGAAGAGACTTTCTCTGGGCAGCCCTTCCAAAAAGCCATACTTGTTCAGTCTTTTTTAATTTGTACTGTCATAAACATTTAATATACTAACTGAGGCCTGTAGAGACTGAAATTTAGCTCCTGGGTTGTTTGCAGTTTGTGGTTTGAACTTCGCATGAATTTGCGACTTGTGAATAATCTTTGTCACTGCCGAATGATGGACTTCAAATTATCTGCACTTACACTATGACCCTTCCCAGATTGATGAGCAGCAAAAATTGCTGAAGTCTTTCCTCTATAAATTTTATAGAGGTGCTCACGCTTATTGATGATCAGTTAATCAAGTGCATTTCATTAGCAGCACCTTGCTGTTACCCATCCTTTTAATTCCTATGGAAGCAGTAAGGGTGTGCTTTGTTTTCCATACTGTAGGTCATAATTGGCTAATTTAAATAGTTAAAAACAAACAAACTGTATTTAATTTCATTTGTATTTTTCCAATGCTGCCAGCAGATGTGTTTATACTTGTTCATTTTATTTCAGTTGTCACGAAGGAAACAACAACAAAAACAACAACAACAAAAATCTCTTTCTGCCAATTCTGACAAAAGATGGCAGTCGTCATACTGAAGAAAAGAAACCTAGCTATGTCCGTGCCTTACAAGATGATGTAAGTGCATGTTATTTGCCAGCCAAAACATTAGCTGCTTCCTGTGTAGACAGAACACTCTATGAAAATAACCCGACACAACACATGCCTTATTCACATGTAAGCAGTATTGTTAGATTAATCTAATGAAGTGAAAGTGTGAATGTAGGCTAACGTTAACACTTAGCTGTGACAGGAAAAGATACACCTGTCAGCATCAACATGCAGCTATTTTGAGAGCAGACAGCAGTGATGCCCAGTCAAATCCTGCTGACCTTTATTACCCTTAGCCCCGCCTTCAATGCAAAACCTCATCGGATGCTTGTAGCCCTTCTTGTCCCAGATCTTTATACTGTAGTCCCAGCGGGAGGTCAGGGAGTGAACAAACACATCTCCACTAAATCCTATAAGGTAGTGCTTTATTTGGACTCTGACAAATGAGCAAGGAGTCTGTTAAGAGGATTACAACTCCACTGGCTTTACCTGACTCGCTGTGTGCTCATCCAACAGTGCAAGCAGGAAAGACAAACTGAGTGGCTACAGAGGAACAGAAGTTCAGCAAACTGAGAGGCAGGGCTTAAGTGGATGCTTGGTTCCTGTAGACTCAAACACAAACCTGTCGTGCTTTCCCTTAAAAGGATTTGCCTCACTTAACGCTACATACAAATGACAATCAGTCAGGTCCTATTCTGAGAGAGAAAAAGTACATGCTAAGGCATAGCTTGACGTTCGGGGAACAAACAAAAAAGGAGGTCTACAAGAGAACTACAAGAAAAGTTCCCAGGAGAAATAATACGTACTAAATAATTAAAAATAAGAAAGGGAAGTAATCTGCATTCCTGTCATCAGGAGGTGGGCAGTCACATTATTTATTCATGAGTGTAACTGAAGTGGGCACAATTTTATCCGCACACAGGCACCTGTGTGAAAGAAAAATGTATATTTACCATTAACCATAACTGTAAAGTGGATGGACAGCACAGTAACAAAACACACACTCCCTTTGTCACAGCTCTTCAAAGTGAAGAGGCTTGAATACTCCCTACCAGAGAAGCGGGGAACCGGTATAGATTTCAAAGGGCTAAGAAAGTGCTTAGCCTTCTGTGACAACACAGCTAGCAAATGACACAAGGAACGCTACCTCGTCAGCCACTCATGCACACAGTAACAAAGACCAAGGTTATCTTCATTACTAGTAAAGTAATTGATGTCACACTAATGGCCTTCTTTCTTGATAAGGGCTTGTTACCTGCTCATTTTTCCTATCTGAATAATGAAGAACATTCTGGGAAAATTCATATGCTTTATTTAGCTTCGCGATATCACAATGGAAATCTGACGGCACGACACTGAGCTCTAATCTGCATTCCTATACAAAGAAAGGAAACAAATACATAAACCGGCTGGAACAAACAGGGGTATCTGATGTGGTTCTAAATGAAAGCAACATGTACATTCTGTATGATCAAAACTGAACAAAGCATCCTTTATTTACCTTCATGACAAAACATATTTCCTGTTGAAACTTGTGAAAGAGTATTTATTGATTCACTTTAAAAAATGCAGGGCAGAGACATGTTTGTGTGCGACTGTGGGCCCAAAAGAAGCCTGATAAATAAAGCTGTGGTTCAGGAGGCAGAGATGGTTGTTGGTGGTTTGATCTCCAACTGCAGTCTGTGAGTTGGAAGTGACTAAGACTAAGTCACTAAGACTAGAAAAGTACTCCATAAATGCAGATTTTACTTCAACTTGTACCAAGGCATTATTAAGAAGATTAAAACTGAAGAAAATAAGTGCAGCTCAATCACGGGCTGAATAAAAAGCTCTCCTGGCCTGTTTACCCTTTACCCTCTGTGCATCTGATCATAATGCCAAATAGTATAATAATTCAACAAGTCAAAATGAAAACAGAAAAAGCACTTGTTGTGAGCTGCTACACTTGAGGCTGACTGACACTATAACTAATGACAATGTCCTTCAGAGAAGAATCAGAGAGCATCTTTAGAAAACACTCTTAGTGTCCAGTAATCTTATTAAGCGCTGTGGCGTATATAAATGTTTAAACTGGTTTTAATTTTCTGTCTGTATCTTTTCTTGCAGGGAGGTTTTTCCAGATACGGGAACATAAGATTATTTCTTTAAGGGAGAGGAGATTCTTTAATAGAAACATGTTTCATTCTGGATTGCAATAACCATTTAAGTCAATACCGTTCCTGTTTCTACGACTATCTGGGAGCAGATCTGGGGAATAACCTTCCTCTGCTGCGTGTTTCCAGTGGTGGTTCAGACGGTTAATTTTCTGGATTATCCAAATGCAGAGGTGTAACCTTTTCGACTCTATGTAGAAACTGTGGCATGGCCAAAGATCTTAATCTGCACTAATTGATTGCATAACCTGTCTGTAGCCTCTCACGCTTGCTCCCTCTTTCACCCTCTCACATTCATTCACTCTTTAGTGTACCTAGGCTATCAGCAGAGGCACAGCACAGAAGGGTTTTTACGTTGGTTCACTGGGATGAGGGGGTGAACCGCCAATTTAGATGTGGCTAACAGACACTCCGGAAGCTAAAATGCTAAAGGGTTCGGTCTGCCTGTGCACCTGCATAACGATTAGTGATTGAACAATGGTTCTAATATTTTTGTTGCCATTCAAAGGAGTATGTTTATTTTTGTTGTCGTGGGGTTTTCTATCATAAAATATATGTATGGATGAAAAACCAGAAACATACAATTTGATCAAATAACCTGAAGAACACCACATCATTTTGCTGATAGTTTAACTCTCCAAATTATTTTAGAGACACTGCATACATCTAATAAAAAGTGATTTGCATTAGCCCTCAAACTACCCCATGAGCCTTTAAAAATGTTACAGTACTATGCAAAAGTCTTGAGCTGCCACTCATTTCTTTATATTTTTCTAGGAAAAGGCAAGCTGAGTGTAGAAATTCATTGAAACACATGCAGACATATGTGGAAATACAGTATATGAGGCAAAAACAGGGTAACAAGCTTGAAAGTCAGTGTTTGGTATGAACACCTTAATTCTTAACACAGCCTGTACTCTCTTAGGCAGCTTTCTTATATCTTTAAGCAGTCTTCAAGAACAGCTCTCCAGGCTTCTTGAAGGACATTTAAAGCTGTTCTTTGGATGTTTACTGCATTGGCACTGAGTGTGGGATCATTGTCACGCTGAAACATGAAGTTGTAGCCAGTCAGATTAAAATTGGTGCTTTGCTAAGTTGTCTATTATGTGTAGACTGGTTCATCCATTGAGTTTGGTGCTGTTTTAATACTTGAATGATTTATAGGTCAGACCAAACAAACAAACAAACACACAAACATTCCTCTGAAAATGGTTGAGGACAGGACTGAAAATGAGTGGAAAAAGCAGCGTTTAAGCAGAGCTTCAGAAAGGCTGAAAAACTATTGCTACTGGTTTATACAGATGAACAATGCTGCAAGAATAAAAAGACAGACCTCTAGTTCTAGTTGGTGCTGTTTGCTTCCTGTGTGTCAGTAAACAGAGTGTGGCTCTCTGTAGCCACTTTCTCATTACGTTGTACCACCATTAGGCTGTGATGATGTAACAGGGGAGTCAGATTATCTCTGTGGTTTTTCAAGTAAAACAAACTCTGAGCTATCCAATTGCCTCTTAAAACTCATTACGACAAATTTGTAGCTTGTAATAAACCCAGAAACAAGAATTTTATCTCTCGGCTGCAAAGTTCTAATCTAAACAATGTGCGAGGCTGCTGCTGAGGAAGCAGCTCGTCTTTTCAGTGGATTTGTTTTCCTCATTATCTTATCGTCACTTGGAGCGACTGTGTGTCACCGTGGTGATGGTGGTAAACAGCAACAGTGGGAGGGGTGGTGGAGAAGAGTGAATGAAGTCCAGCTATCAGGGAGCTAACATGTCCATGAGGCTCATTAAATTTTCAGAAGGTATGTACCCTTCTGGGGTGCAAACACACAATATTGGAGGGGCAAAGCACAAGGTTCATGCCTGTCTAAGTCTTAAGTCAGTCCAGTTCTAGAAAGGAGCTTGAATTAAAGACTGAGCCATAATTTACTTTCTATTTCTTTGTGGCAGCAATATGTGATCATTATTGATAGTTGTTCAGATACAAGCATAGAGAATATCCTTTCACTGAGTAGTTAATATTTTCCTTTTTATAACTTTTATAACCAGTAATGTAAGAATAGCACTAGTGATCCTAAAGTAATAAACGAACCAAGCAACAGTCACATGACTGAGCACCAAATCTATGTGTGCTGCTCAGTGATGTGTTAACTAGCAATTGTTAAGCTAAATGCATCTAACAGTTATAAACAGAAAGGCTGAGTGTTACAGCATGTCATACATTTTCTTTTAAGTGTTCACTACAGTGAACTGCTTGTGAAGTTCACTGAGGACATTGTGCACTCAAATACCTTTATACTGGCTACAAAAAACTGGAATGACGTGAAAATTGAAAAGAGCTCCTCTCATCAAGCTTAAATCCGTCCATCTATCCATTCTCTGCCGCTTAGCCTTTTCAGGGTCACTGTCATAGGGCGAGAGGCAGGGTACACCCTGTACAGGTCGACCAGCCTGTCACAGGGCTAACACAGAGAGATAGACAACCATTCACACCTATGGGCAATTTAGAATCACCAATTAACCTAACCCTACTAATTGCATGGCTTTTGACTGTGGGCAGGCACAAGGAGAACATGCAAACTCCACACAGAAAGGCCCGGGCCAAGGTGGATTCGAACACAGACATCCTTGCTGTGAGGCAACAGCGCTAACCATCGTGCTGTCCAAGCTTAAATCTGTGTGGATATTATTTTTCAACTATTATTATATATTAAAAATCTGTTGTTCCTGTTTATAAAGACTCAATCAGCCAAATGTTATCTTTAGTACAGATGAGTCTGATTAGGGATGATATTCATTAAAAGATAATCACACATGCACAGATGCACACATATCTTACAATGACTGGCCAATTAACTGCTGTGTAGCCTGGTGCTGTGTTTACAACTTGTAATGCTGCTGTCTGTGTCTCTCTTACCTCTGTGGAACTTACTTTTTTAAATAAAGGCTAATAAAATAATAGAAGTTAATGCTAATTACACATTCTCAAATGTGAGGAGGTGCTGTTTTTCTTGGTCTTCTATTAGTAATGTAATATTTGGGGCTTTTGCATTGGTATTTTAGAAACCAACTGTTCATTGATTAGCAAAGAAAATTACTGGCTGATTAATTATAAAAACACTCACTGAAACCTTACAGCTTACCATATTTTCTAATATTTATGCAGTGCAACAGAAATATTAATGCTTGCACCCTTCCTGACACAATTATTGAAAGAGTTTAAACTGCAGCTTATACAGACTTGCCTCAGCATTATGGACATTATAGGAGCTGTATTACATAATCAGCACATGAGTACTACAGTAATGTGCAGTATTTTGGGAATGTTAAACCACTAAGAGTTTGTTCTTAGTTTTCAAAATGGGATTTGAGTATTTAGATTGTAGTAGGTAGTATTCAGTAGCAGGTATATATATA
>VUQK01038570.1:17113-32177 GCA_015106715.1 Bujurquina vittata | reverse complement strand
TATATCCATAATATATATATAAATGTATATACAACCCGGGCACTCGGCTGTGTGTAAAATATTGCGCGAAACGTTGTGTGAGCTAGCGGGTATATATATATATATATATATATATATATATATATAAAATCTAAGTCCAAATTACTTCCCACCAGTGCCAAGTGGTGTACTACTACTACTACTATTTCAGGCAGTCGTTACACAACACATTTTACTTTTACATTCTTAAGCATTTGATTGCATAAGCAGTTAAGAAAGTGGACTTCATTTTGTATACATATCACGGTTCATTTTGTAAAAGCATTTGCAGTCGCTGCTCAAAAGATCAACTTAAATCGTACAATTTACCAATCAAACAACGGTATAATTAAAATGAAATAATAAAGACTATATTATACTGGTCTTACTTTGGGCTGTGCCCCAATAACAGTCGCAGAGAGGACAGGTCTCCCTTGGCAGCAGCATAGTGAACAGGTAGGGCACCTGTATCAGTGGAGGTTCCAGGGTCCACCTCACCACTCTTCAGCAGCCAATCAGTGATCTCATGGTGACTGAAGCGGGACGCAAGGTGGAGAACAGTGGCACCAGAACTGTCTCTGTCCTGTAAAGCAAACAAATAAGGAACAAGCTGAACTAAGGAGTCTTGCAAGTCCACCTTTTAATAAAACAGCTCTGACCAGCTGTTTTACATTTTAATACATAATTACACATTTTAATACATTAATAGACATACTTTAATTCCTTGAAACCTGCATTAGTTAAAATAAAAAAGTCAGGTAAGCAGGGTAACAACTGATACTCATACTTTGTTCTAAACATTTGTACTGGCTACAAATTCTATTGTTAGGATTTCAAAACACTTTCACACTTTACCACACTAGCAGGCATATCAAGCACAGAATTTCACTCAGACCTACAGAACAATCGTGCTTTATCACGAAATAGACCAATAGCTAACACAGAAAACCTAACTTTGAACAGATACATCACCTCTTAGCATCTTAATAACAAAAAAGCATCGGTCTGAGGTAGTGGAGTGCCTCAAACTAATGGTATTAGCATCAGATAGACTTATTATCACAGTTTAGAAACACAAACCAGAAGACACAATAGTTAAAGCTGGCATTAAGCATTCAAGTATATCTAACTGCAAGTGGTAACTGAGTGGTTTTAGCAAATGCCAGCCAAGTATCTTAGCAGTTCATTCGTAGGTGTTCTTTGATGACTTATGTTTTTCAAATTTGAAATAAAAGACTGCTGCAGTGTTGTAGGACTGTGTTGTACACGAGACAGCACAAGACTCACTTTGTCAGTTCTACTTTTACCTCAGATCAAGAAGATTAAGAAAAATCATACCCAGGTGGATACCAGTCAAAGTAAAGCTCATCATCACCATCATCATCATCATCATCATCATCATCATCATCATCATGCTGATTAGGTACACTTCTAAATCTTGATTTCCTTTCAAGGGCACAAGTGATGCATATGTTTGTCTTATCCCTGTGGGACACTGCTGACCTGTCCTGAGCGTACCATGCCTCTTACCCACTGCATTCTGGGAAGACCTGGAATATACAGTATACTGAATATTTATAAAAATCAGTAAATATATACAAGAATAACTTGTATGTCTTTATATGTTTATGTGTTTTAAATTGGGCTCACACCAAACTGATAATCCAGCAGCTGGATGGCTGTATTTCAGGAAAAATTATGTATATAAGGCAGAGCTCAGCCTTAGTTTGTAAAGAATCATATCAACATAAAAGAAACTTTATAGGGTATACAGCTGTTTTACCATGGCATGTACACATTTGTGGAGTTAAATATTACTTGGTAAATTAATTTAGTAATTAAATTATTTTATTAATAGAAATAACACTCCAGAGAGTGCTGAGTCACGTAGAAAACCAGAAGAGGTATGTGAGGATGCTCTTCTTGGACTACAGCTCAGTGTTCAACACACTCATCCTGGATATCTTAACCACCAAACTGTTCAAACTGCAGATCCCCCTTCCCACCTGGATCTGGATACAATACTTCCTTACTCACCGCCCACAATCTGTCAGATGCGGCCCCCATCTCTCCTCCACACTCACACTCAGCACTGGTTCCCCTCAAGGCTGTGTTCTCAGTCCTCTACTGTACACCCTCTACACATATGACTGCACTCCAACTAACCCAACCAACATCATCAGAAAATATGTGGATGATACCACCATGTTTAGGCTCATCTCAGATGTGGATGAGACAGCATATAGAGCTGAGGCAGCAAAACTGCCACATTGACCATGACCACACACCCCTTGAAATAAATGGTGTTTGGCGTGTTGAGCCTTATTGTGGGGTTTTTTTTAGTGGCACTATCTTCTCTTTACTGCTAATATTAACAGACAACTTCTACTGAGTCTAAATGCCAGCTCCCTAGTCTCCATCAGCTCTGAGCCATGTGTGAGGCCTTGTGCGCACGAACACTAAAAAGGCACACACACCAAACAGGCCTTTGACTGTTGATATAAACCTATACAAACTAAAGCTGAGATGGCACGTTAGTGTATTAATGAATATTTTATTCCAAACTGCACGAGCCGAAGAGAAAATGAGTAACTCTCAGAATACATAGACTATGGACTGCTTTACTGTTTTTGCTACAAGTCCTTTCTGGGAAAGAAAGCATTGAATGTGCAAGCAGGAAAAAAAAAGTCAGAGGATAAGACTGAATCCATCAAGTGAAGCTTTAACCATATAGCATCGAACATCACTCTCATCATAATATCAAACTATGTATTTTCGGCGCCTTCTGTGAGTCACTGTTTGTACAGTATAGAAGATATTGCATTTGCAAATCCAGTTTTGCATACTTTATTACCATAGGAATATAACACAGCACTACAAAGTAGGTTTTACCCTGATCCTAAACACAAACATTTAATTTCACAGCATTTCCAGCGCCCTATAGTTGATAGTATTTTACGTGTACTTACTTTTTCTGGTGTTTGACTTCTTTAACCATTATATGTCTGAACAAACCAGCACAATAGCATTTTTCAGGCTCTTGTGAATGATTGAGGACCTTTCTTTGGAAAGAGACCAGTTTGTTTTTTCTGGTGAGATTGTGATGGTAAATGTGTTATTGTAGTTTTTTTGCAGACAGATGCCATCTTGGATGACATTGTTCTTTTCTTAGCACAACAAGGGATAGATCACAAGCCAAATTAAAAGCATTCTGCTTTCACAGTCAAAACCTAATTGGACTACGAGTCAAATGATGACATCAGGATTTCACTAGAACACATCAAATGACCAAGGTGCGTAATAGTGGCACAAAACAACCTGTAACCCCCACAGAATGTTATGTTAGTATAAAAGCTTACTTGAACATTATTCTTAATTAAAAAAAATCAGTTTGTATTTTAGGAAAACCGTGTAGGTTTAAGCACAAAACACTCTAAAAAAATAGTTACAATTACTTTAAGAAGGAGATTTGATGGGAAAAAGGTCTGGCTTTAACGCATGAGAAATGAAAGCCAGGTCAGATGAAGCAGAGTTAGGCTCCTAAACTTACACCGAGCCAAGTACAGTATAACTGTAGTAACTCACCTCTGGCCGACATCCACCCTGGGTCAGCAACCACTGTAGGCATGCCAGATTGCCGGTTGCTGATGCGTCGTGCGCTGGGCTCGCCCCGTTGTTCGCCAGGCAGTTGCCCGGCAGTCCTGCCTCCTCCACCAAAAAACGCAGGCAGGCTAACTTCCCCGCCCGGGCTGCGTGGTGGACGGGCGAAGCTCCCAGCACATCCTTGACATCGCTGGTGAGCGCTTTTGCCGCTAATTGCACTTTCAGAGTCTGCACGTCCCCTTGCCTTGCGGCGAGTAGGGTCTTGTCGCCCTCCACCACCATGACTGCTGCAGATTGCGCGACTCCTTCCTTTGGTTGCCTCCGTTGACCCGATCACCGTGCGGATAGGGTCAGCGTTGTATTTATAAACGAGTGGATCATGTCAGTAGCCGGGTTAATTTGGGTGGGTGGCTGGGGGATGCTCGGTTATCGCTCCATGGGTCTCCCCAAAGCGGTGTTCAAACGCAAGATCCTTTTCTCGTTCATACACTTTAATGTGTGATAATTACATGCTGAAATAAAACTTCACAAACTGACCTCTTTTCTAGGCTTTATTTGGCTCAGTAGGTTATCCGCTTCTGCTCTGTGTCCAACAGCATCCAGAACACCTGTTGCACAAGTTGTGTTTTGGGTTACCAGCCGGTCTAAACTATATTTTCCCCTCAAATTCGTTTATTTACTCCTTTTGCTGCTGAATCATGTGCCCCGGGGAATATTCCGCTGTGTTTTCTTCCTATAGCAGATGGCGACATGGGACTCAGCGCCTGTTAAATAATCCATCAGGGGGAGGATCAGTGAGCCTGTTACAGGTTGTTGCTTTCTGGAAATCGGCTCAGAAATTAAAGGAGCAGTACGGACATGCTACTTGCAACGCTGGGTATACACAAATTATACAGCTGTGGTGAAGGTGGTGGTGGATGTGAGTCAAGACAGTCCCACAGCTAACACAATGGGATTTTTGCAAACACGCCCAGTCGTGTTTGCAAACAGCATTCATTTTACATATGGCAGTGAAATCAGCATGGCCGGCCCGCTGCAGTTTGCACACTGTAGAGGTCCATCTGGTGGCCTTTCGTAGAAGTGTAACTATAAAAAAAATGTCGCTTTTGTTTGTTGGGTGAATACGTAACCTGTAACTGTAGAGATGCTCAATAAAGCTTTTCTAAAATCATCATTATTGTTCACTGTAATCTAAGGCCTGTATTTAATTTTGTTATAGAACGCAGATACTCTTTCTGTACCAAGCCCATATGTTTTACTGACGTTAAAAACTATTGAATCAAAGTTAAGATTATAGAGAGCATCTTCATATGACAGTTACAAGTGGGTATACATAAAGTGATAAAGTGATGGTGAAACAGGGTCATTCCTGAAACGTAGTCCAGCTCCTGATTTAGCTCCTCATTTATGCATTTTAATATATTTGCTCCACTCCATTTCGGTGGAGGAAATGATGTGTTTTTCGGTATTTGGATGCCAAACATTAAATATAATAACTCAAATTAACATCCCCTTAACCAACCACAGCAAAATGTCTCTTACAAGTTATCCAACAATAACGTAAGGCATATACGGGGCTGTTTTGGTAAAAGTTTTATCGCTTATATTTTGATGAGAGTACTTGCCAACATTCATCATAATAAAACGTTTAGGGCACGATTGTAAATGCAGTTTTATAAATGTGCAATGTGGCATCACATATAAGAACGCAAATGTCTTCCAGGGCTGTTTCTGTCCTGCATGCACTATATGTAGAAAAGTATTGATTCACCCCTCCTAATGTTTGAATTCAGGTGTTTTAACTCTCATTGTCACAGGCACCACGCAGTCTGCCTTTATAAACATTTGTGAAAGAACGGGTCTTTCTGAAGAGCGCAGCACTTGTAGGATGGCACCCCTGCAATAAGTCAGTTCCTAAAAAAATTACCCCGGTAGATCTTCCACCATCAGCTATAAGTGGTTTCATTGCAAAGTGGAAGGAACAACAGTAAGTCAGCCACGAAGTGTCAGAGCATGTAAAGTTATGGAGCGGGGTCGCCGAGTGCTGAGGCGCACAGTGCGCAAAAGTGTCCAACACTGACTCAGTAACTACAGAGCTCGCCAAAGCAATGCGGGAAAATTATTTCTCTAGTCGGCATTTTCTGTATTTAACAGTTGTGCGTATGATATGATCAACAGAGGCTTCTTCACCTCCCCTCCTCCTGCGCCCCTGGGTTTACTGACAGCTTTGAATCGCTCGAGTTTCTGTGCAAATCATGCAGATAGACTGGCTGTCTCCCCATGAACATATTACAGTGATCTGTAATGCAATCAATCACCAAACGGTGGCAGGAAAGCCTCGCATTCTGCAGCTTATCTGCACCTGAAAAGGTGTTCAGGTGTCAAGTTATTTTGTATTGGCTCCTGCAAATTAAACAAGCTCACACATTGGAAGACACAGCTAGCACATCTGAACATCAATAAATATGAACATTTTAATTTTCATCTAAAAAATGCAATATTCATCACTATGTCCACTTCAATTCTTTAAAAAATAATAGCCCTGTTATACACCACCACCAGAGCAGGATTCCAACCAGGCTGTTATAGTTATAGCCTAAATCTAGAGTCCAATTACAGGGTAAGAATATGGGACAGATTATGAAAAAGAATATTTAAAAAATGCAGTTTCACACCAGGTCAACTTTCTGCCAGATTAGGTTGATTGATTTTTCCGCTCAAGCAACTTCTGCGGGATGTGGGTGTTTTCACTGCGGCGTTGGTGGGGGTGGAGGGGCTTAGGGGTGAGTCTCGTGCTCGGCGCGTGCCTCTTCTGCCCATCTGTCTCACAGGCCCAACTGTCATCCGCGCGCCAATTGCCAATTTGCGGGAGGAGATGGGGAATTCCCACGAGCGTGCTAACTACAACTCCCCGGAGGAAATGGGGAGTGATAACCTTCAGGTTGGGGGGCGGTCTGAGGGGGCTATCACAGGAACAACAGTCTAAGGCACATGTACAGTGCGTGTAACAAGGCCGGTTTCCCTGGAGATATTTAAAACACATTGTGGTCACTTTATGGTCACTGGCACATGTTTGCACATTGCCACAGACTGTACATGTGCTGCTAGGACTCACTGGGATGCAGTAATGGCCTTAAAGAAGTTAACATCAGCTGCAGCTGAATGTGAATAAAGTCTGACATTTGTGAGAATTTAAAAAAAATGTCATCCAGTTTATGAGAGTAACAAACTCACTGCTCACAACTAGAGCGACCGTTTATTAAACACGACGCAGATTATTTAGCTACCGCACTAAGCCCACCTCCACAGTGATGCTTGTTTAGGAGTTTCCCGTTTTTGTACGTGAAAGGCAGGGCACTTGTGTGCTGCAGCTGTAGCTTTTGATGATCGGTCTAACACAGGGTTTAATCAAGTGTGGGTAATAGGGGAATCTTTTCCCAGGGACTGTTAAAGACATTCCTACAACTTCAAGCATTGCGGAGCCAAATCCCTATTGAACTGGAAAGAAGCTGCCAACGGTTTTCCCCCCTAAAGCCTGGGAAAACTGGGATATTTCTTGCACGCGTCAGACGCACGACAGTTATTCAAATTGGACTCAATTATGCAGCGCGTGGGCCCCATCTTAAGCCATTGTACGGTCGCATCTGCTGCTGCGCGGGAACATTCAAATGAGGATGTTTATATTTGAACAGCCCACTTGCATGTTCAGCAGTCTGCACAGTAAGATGCCCGAATATTCTCAAAGCAAGAGACAAAAACATTCAATGTGGTCCGTGACTGTCACAGATACTTTAATGCTGGAGCCATTTTGATTGTAACCGCAGTCACGGCAGATCGATTTATTATTGGGCACATTTAATTTGTGTAGGTTATAACATAAATTAATGTTACATGTTAGGTTTTGTAAAATTATTCATGATTTTACACAGATGAGTTTTTTATATAATAACTTCATTATCATTTATCAAACCGTAGAATTTAAGTTTTATTATGGCACCTTGTGTAAGGTACTTTTTGTTACCGAGTAGTATTTACGGTGGGACCACTGCAGTGTACACACTGACCCGCCGTGTTGGTATTTATTAAAGAAGATACTTTTAAGAGAAACTGCAGCCCAGCATATAAACGCTACCACAACCAAAAAGAAGGGTTACGTTATGAAAAAGCGCTCTATAATCACTGGAAAATGAAACATTCGCCATTTTGACTACTTAATGATAAACGCGTCATCTTTACTATAATCATCACTTATTCAGTCGTTTCCATCTTGCACAGTGTTGAAAGTCCGTTAATGACACGGCTTCGTGCCGGTGTAACGGCACGCTCAGCCCGTGCCACAGAGTCATGACGTCAACTCGGGCGCGTGCAGGAGACCTCCGGTAACCACAGACAGAGGCGCGTCTTTATCTAAAGTTCCCAAACAAATGATGTAGTCATGTAATATAAACAACACACAAACGATTGTAGAAAGATTCATTTAAAGATTATTGTGCATTAAAAAAGACACCAGGCAAAAAATAAACTTTATTTTTATTTGCTGAAAGAAGACCAACACACACAAAGAGCGGAAAATGCTTTATTTATTCTTGTCCATTTTTCCATCCCCAAATCCTTCCTTCCTTTCTTCCTTCCTTTCTTCCTTTCTTTCTTCCTTCCTTCCTTTCTTCCTTTCTTTCTTTCTTTCTTTCTTTCTTTCTTCTGTACATTTGCATTTTGATCATTTTTAATATATTAATAAACACGTTATTAGTTTCATGTATGTGCAGCTCTATTCAATACTACATAATGCTTTTAAAAAAAGATCAAATTTGTCCTTTAAAGACATAACGCACTCGTCTATAAAGTTGTTTGAATTGGTCCTACAGCTTGAATATGTATGAGAGAGTTTTTACTCTTTAATATCTGCAGCTGAGCCCAAATGTTGAGTAAAATATACCTTTTCCCTCTCAGACTGATCTCTTTCATATATCCTGACAGTACATTTAATAAGCTCCAGGCATATGGAAACCCTAATCCTACTAATAGTTTGCTACTCATTTGCATCATGATGATACCTGGAACTATTAGAAATAACGAGTATAAGGCATTATGACAAGTTCGACAAGCTTATACTAAAACACACTCTTTTCTGTTGTCCTCACAGTCTTGAGACAAAACTTCGACATCCTCTGTCCCCTTGAACTTACCCTGCAGGCGTGATGTCTTTCCCACAGCGACCCAGTCATCCGTGAGCTGCAGTGAGAATAGCTGCGGTCAGACTTTCTCACACTCAGGGTCATTAGTGCCAGACAGAAACAGGACAACTAATTTGACAAGACAGGCGTTTTAACAATGCAACATCTGCAGTGAAAGCTTCAAAAAGGTGCTGGGAGAACTCTGATGTTCTAGTGGTAAAATGTTATGCTAGTCTGCTACAGATACACAAAATAACTGGACTAAATCAAACAACAGACTCACAATTCCTACTCCCCATACAAGCACTGTGAAAGAGCAGCAGCAGTATTGTAAAAGCCCATGGTCACGTATTATAGCAGCTTTGCTTACAGGTGTCATTATCAGCTTATTAGTCAAATGCTACAACGCAAACAACATCGTTTACATCAAATAGTGACACCAAATATTTCAAATATAAACATCCATCATATTCAAACACCAAACTGAGGCAGGTTATTATGAGTGGCTGAGATCTCGTGCAGAAGTCTGCAATAATACACTATGTCTAGCGATATATTTTAAAAAGACATGGGGTATAAGTATTTAAAACAATTTAAAATGAAAAACATACCAGGTGTGACGATGTTGTGCTCGTCGACTGAGTCCCGAGCAGTCAGTCTTGCAGCTGGTTGCTGGATGATGCTTGGAGCTGCATTCAGCGCCCTTTTAGAACACGAGGTTTGGAGGCTCACCGACGGAGACGCGTGTCCTCCTTCAAGCCACGCCCATTCGCTGAAGGACGGCGCAACAGTGCAACACAATGAAATAAAATAACACGAAATAAAGTAGAGAAAATGCAGATTAGAAGATTTAAAATTCTCTGAAGTGAATGTTAGTTTAGTTTTCGCGTTCTGCAGCGGACTGCAAACTCCAGTCTCATCAGTTAAGCTGCAAGACGAGCAGCTCAGTACTTAGTTCTTGTTGCAGTCATGAAATACAGAAACGCAGAAGTATCATTTTGCGTATTTTCTTTATTCTATTCTATTTCTTTTTGTTGGGACAGAATTGGGCAATTTATTCTTTTATTTCTTCTTTTATTTATTTGTTATGGAATCAATAAACGGTCAAACAAATGAAGATAGAAGAACATAAAGAAACCTCTGTAAAAACACGTTGGTACAGTTTGTGCTCTATTTTGGGAATTCGTGCAGTACGAGCTAATGTTATACATTTCTTTTCGCGATTCGCTTCTTGATTTCCCCCGGGCAGCTCTTAATGGCCTCTGAGTCTGTGTAACTTCAAATTTATGGAAACCATCTGGTGCCTTTGTTCTCCTGGCTCGTGCTGCTCTCGTGCCCCTGATATGGCAGCACAATGGTTTCCCTTCAATCAGAAATCCAATATTCAAAAACCCCGCCACCAAAACGCATCTCCTGCCTGGCCAATGCCTGCCTTGGAGCTCCTGCCTGCTCTTATCCACAGCATTCTTCATTATTTAGTAAAGAATGAAGAAAGACACAGTTTTTAAGTTACAGCTTACTCCTGCTATAAACTATGGGTACATGCATAAGATGTGTCCCTGACGCACAGTCGTGTGGTTTGACTGCCGGCTCTTTGCGGAGCTGCGCACTGAGGTGGGTGAAAGAAAAGTGTGTCAGAGCTGGAAACGACAGCTATTGGTGGAGAAGCCTGTGCGACGCTGTAAGTTTACCTATGTCAACTTTGAAGAGCAAAACAAATGTGCGTCACCAGATGTGTGCTTGGAGCTTGGCTTTTGGCTTTGTTAGGCTTCTTTGGATATTCAAATCCTGTCTGAGCCATCCTTTTGAATTAGTCAATGCACAATTATATGAAAATATCTCTCCGCCTCTGAAATGAACACGCACGCTAAGCTTGCACGGCAATAGATTTCATATTTTAAAAGGGGGCACAGCCAGAAAAAGTTAGTTAATAAAGCGCAATTTACCACAGGTTCCCTTCGGTCATGTCTGTTCTTTTATTCTGTAGGTTTATTTATTTTAGCCTTTCTATTTAATCACGAGTTAAGGAGTATATGATTATGGATAAATATAATAACGTATTCAACAAGTTTCGCCTATATGCAAGCAAACTCACTGCACAGTTTTATATACGTGTCCATGGCGTAATAGATTAATCTATTCTGTTCACTGGTATCAACAATAGTAATAATAATAAATTGCAAAAACACAACACTTGAGAAGATTTGAGAGGCAGCTAAAACTGTTCATTATCATCTTTTTTTGCAGATTTGTGTATTTTGTATCACACGATTTTGAATAAATCAAAAGCCAGTACCAGATTTGATTGGGACTTCTTTAATACTGCTTGATAGTGTTTTTTTAATGAAATTAGTTATTTTAAGTTCAAATAAGAATTAAGCACATCCACCTTTTGTCTCCTATAGCACGTGACCTGAGAGGACGCTCATGGGCAGATTCAGTGACGTCAAATGGTCTTCATGCAGCATAAAAAAAGTTTGGATTTTGCCCAATGCGCCGATGCTTTATGGAAGCGGCGTTTGTTTAAGCGTGGGGAGCTTTTTGGCACATTGTAATAGGTGCTTGTTTGCGTCCCCAGACGATCAAATGCCACATTAGTGCGCTGACAGAATGAACAAACTGAAAAAAACAACGCTAGTCCCACGTAAAAAACACTGATATTACGCATGCTTCCCTTACCCCACAAAATGCGTCACTGTTTTTATTACTGAAATATATTTGTTTTAAAGATGGCAGTGACAATTACATGAAGCTCTACCACTGCGAGCTAAAGGGTCAGCCAGTCACCCAGAACTGCGTCCCACTGATCTGAGTGAGAGACACGGTTGAAGCTTTACAGATGACAGAAAAAAGGACACCCTTACAACATTTCTCTGTTGCTCTGTTCGTTAGAGATCAGTGATCATGTTATTGTTTCCAATGTTAATCGACAAAAAGAAAGAAAGAAGATTCAGTCCAGGAATGCTTTTTGGTTTTGGGGGAATGCACTCTTCTTTTGACTGCACAGAAGAAGACATTAAAATCATTAAAATCAACACAGTGTGTACAATGCAAACACATTACAATGACTGCCATTTTCTAAGAGAGAGACACACTAAGTCTGGGGGATTTTGGTCAAGTAGGAATTTTTCAATTTCACTTCATGTCAGCTTCTCAGAGATGTGATACTGTATCTCATGATCTGGCACTATACAAATAAAATGTAACCTTTTGGAATTTTCATGATCAGATTAACAGCTATTTTTCAGTGCAGTCGCTTCCTGAAGGTTCTTCTTCTTTAGACCTACTGATAACAACTAGAAGCTAGCAAGTGCAGCTTTTATAAGAACTGCTTGTCAAAACCGAAAAGAGAATTAATTCAAAAAGAGTAAAATTCACATTTTGTTAAGTACCTGCAGAATGACAGAATTGGGTGGACCAGCATGCAACACAGAAGCAGAATATTGCTCTTGAATAACACATTTAAAACCTCATGAACTCATTGGAATGTGCATTTCCTTTAGACAAATAGATGTATTGATGACATTTGTCAAATTATGAAAGGGAATGAATTATTGCTAAATCTACAAACCCAATTCCAAAAAGGTCGGGCCACTTCGTAGAATGTAAATAAAAACAAAATAAAATGATTTGGAAATCTCATTAACCCATAGGATATAGAAAACACATCACATGTTTAAACTGAGACAAAAGAAGAACCATTTTACTTATTAGATTGATTGACAACAGGTCAGTAACATGATTTGGTATAAAAAGAGCATCTTGGGGAGAGTTTGAAGGTGCAAGAAGAAGCCACGCAAAGGACATGTTTCAAATGCTGCCATCTTGTCTGAGCTAAAGCTCATTTAAAATGGACTGTGGCAATGTGGAAAACTGTTCTGTGGTCAGATGAATCAAAAACTTCAAATTATTTTTGGAAAACATGGACACCGTGTTCTCTGGACTATTAAGAGCAAAGGGACCATCTGACTTGTTATCAGTGCTCAGCTCAAAAGCCTGCATTTCTGATGGTACAGGGGTGCATTAGTGCCTATGGAATTGGCAGCTTGTACATCTGGAAATGCACCATCAATGCTGAAAGATGTATACAGCTTTTAGAACAACATATGCTCCACTCCAAAAGACATCTTTGTTGGGGAAAACCTTGCATATTTCAGCAAGGCAATGCTAAACCACATACTGCATTTCTTACAACAGCATAGCACTATAGAAGAGCCCTGGTGCTGAACTGGCCTGACTGCAGCCCAGACCTTTTACTGACTGAAACCATTTGGCCCATCATGAAATGAAAAGTATGACAAAGAAAACACAAAACTGTTGAGCAGCTAGAATAAATATCAGAAAAGAATGTGACAAAATTCCTCCCCCAGAGGTCCAGCAGCTGTTCTCCTCGGTTCCCAGATGTTTACAGACTCTTGTTAAAAGTAGAGGGAATGCTACAAAGTGGTAAACATGGCCCTGTCTCAGCTTTTTTTGGGATGTGTTTCTTCTGTCAATTTCAAAATGAGCAAATATCTTTCTTAAAATGGCACATTTTCTCAGTGTAAACATGGTATATGTGTTCTATGCTTCAAATATGGATTTATGATTGTGAAAATCATCGCATCCTGTTTTTTGCAACCGTTTATATGTTATATGTCTCCTGGAATCAGGAAGGTGCGTCTGAGGTGCAAGCTTTCCACTTTTTGAGTTAAAACATTTACGCGCCGGTAGCGTAGATGCTCGTCTCTGGATGAGTGTTCTGGTGCCTTGTGTGCGCAACGACAATGAGTTGAATCTAACATTTAAGCTCAGTTTCCTGGTGGAAATGCCCGGAAATTGAGCAAGAGGGAAAGTATTGGGTCACACCTCTTTGAATTAAGCCTCATGAACCTATTTTTCATGGAGTTCACCCAGCTGGACACCATGTGTTTGACTTTTGAACCAGAGAAATGTGATTTAACAACCTAATAACAGAATATGATATTGCAACCTCAGACCCACTGTCGCTACTGCTAGTATTAACTAATCCAGATCATGTTACTTACATTCAAATGACAAATAAAAAAACCCCAGAACAACGGCTTTTGAATAACTGCCCACTGCAGTGACCACTTTGCACGAAAGGGTTAAAGTTTTATTTCTGAATTTAGATTTCAGCCACGGATCTGGAAAGGCATTGTTTTGTTTAGGGCAGAAGAGTGAAATAATGGTAAATCCACCAATGTTGGTATGCTTTTTGAAAAACATCAAATGGAATGTTTGAATTATGTGTCTCATGAGCACAGATCATCACATCATCAGCAAAAATCAGCTCTTGTTTGAGTCTCAATGGGGGGGGGGTGCAGCAGTTTTAATGGATTCTTTTCTGTTTGTTTTTTGTGATGCTGGTTTTCTTAGTTTTCAAGTTTTGCAACTTTAAATTTTTGCATTTAAGTTTTTGTTGATCAAACTGAGGTTAATGGCTTCTAACACTCCCTGTGGCTTCTTGGTCTAAACTTTATGTTTCTGGGCCTCGCTCTTTGTAATACCTTACACCATGACAACTGGGCTCCAGCACCCTCTTCCAGAACCGGATGAAGGTTAAGGTTAAGGTTAAGTAAATGATGAGCAGTGGTTCAGTGTGATACAAAGTAATTTAGTAATCATATTTGAATTTATTCTATTATCAAGTCATTTGACTTAACAGAAGTAATGTGGAGCAAAATATTAGTCATTTAAAATAAAAAGAAAAAAAATATTATTCACAAAATGGAATCATTGTCTTTAACGTTTGTCATTGAAAGAATAGAAAATGAAATAGTTACAAGTGTATTTTTTAGTATTTCGTGAAAAAATATTTTTTAACCTTCCTTTACGCTTTTGGAACGTAGATTTTAAGTCTACGATACATAAACTAGAAGAGTTTTTAATCGTTTGTCTCATTACTGCGTGGACACAAACGCCAGCCCGGCGTCCTGCAGATGCTTTAGTATCATGTGGATGACGGAAGCGTAGAAGTTGGCTTGGGTTGCCAAACATCCTTTAGGGTGCAGCCGCGATTTGGAGTCTGGAAAATCTACAAGTCTGGAAATTTCCATGTCGCGGCAGTGGAGCCGATCACCTTTAGCGCAGCAGAGTCCGCAGACGCTCTTGGCTTCACGCCTCCGTGCGCCTCGTCTCCATCTGTCTGCACTTTGGCTCGTGTCAGTCTCATGCCGTTCATACAAGCAAATTCGAATATATGTCATACTCAAACTCAAGGATTACGATTTTAAAGATCTTTTCTATGAATGCTCAGCATACCGGTT
>VUQK01038570.1:6810-17093 GCA_015106715.1 Bujurquina vittata | reverse complement strand
AATTTGCTTGTATGACATATATTCGAATTTGCTCGTGTCAGTCTCATGCCGTTCATACAAGCAAATTCGAATATATGTCATACTCAAACTCAAGGATTACGATTTTAAAGATCTTTTCTATGAATGCTCAGCATACCGGTTTGCCCTTTCAGCTTTTCACCCAGATTATACTCTTTTCCAAAAATTATGTAGTTGATAATCCTCATGCCCCCCCCCCCATCACCCTAATAAAACATTTTGATAGTTTAATACATTTTGGTTGAACTGAAAAGCTGATTTAAACACTTCACTGAGAAAAACGCAAAGTATGCCTTTCCCACACAGTTGCTGCAAAACTTTGAGTGAGTCCACTTTCCTGTGCATCCTTCAACAAAGGATCACTGTGCTCTCATCTTGCACAGATGGATACCCACGCTGAAACCAAAACAAAAAGGGTCCCAACCGAAGCCTTTCTTGGAGCTTTTTTTTTGGTCTTATCTCGAAGGGACAGTTCCCATACTGGACTTGGTGGCGGTTATTTGGGGCCCCATGGGGCAGGGCGCGTGCAAAACCGTGCATTTGTAATGCTCGAGAAAATAGGAAGGTTAAATCCCCCCAGCTAAAGAGCAGAGCAGCTTGCAGTCGAAGGGCAGCGTATCGTTACCTAAATTATAATATGAGCTTGTTGAGCCACATATCTGCTTTCACATGTATATAAATTTGCTTCAGTGGAGCGGGCACTTCTTTTTCTCCTTCCTTGGGGTGTTTCAGTCAAGAATTCCGAGCACGACTTTTATCCATAAAGCTCTAAGGTGTCTTCAGTGATATTGCGCGCAAAACGATGTATAACTAAATCTATTTGACATCATTTTAAACACAGAGTTTTAAATGCGTTTTGCGTTTTCGACTGTTTTTATTATGAACTTCTGGGTTTAGGTTTTCTCCCTTTCTTACTTGCCGTGTAGTTTTACCTTGGCTGTTGTAAACGTGGAACAATTGCGGCATTGTGTTTATGTGCCCCCCCCCATCCTATAAGCAAAAAAGAGAGACAAAACACTGGCTGAAATACATTAATGTCGAGAGGGTACATGAACGGGAGCAGGAGCGGGGATGCTGATGCGAGCGCCAGTGGAGTGGCGCAGCAGTGGCAGACGGGGGAGGATAGGATGGGGGTGGGGCTGTGGTGGTGGTGTGTGTGTGAGTGTGAGTGTGTGTGTGTGTGTGTGTGGGGGGGGGTCCACCTGTTGCTCCGATCGTGGCGCGTGCCGAACGCGTGAATCCTACAGGCAGTTCATGTTCATGAGAAACTGAAACTCTTTAAAAGAAACATTTAAATAAAATCTGTTTAGTTAAAATTTAGCAGGCTGATGTAATATCGTCACAGTTTTCACTGCATTGAGAGATGCTATTCATTATTATTTGCATAATTTGTAAGAGGCACAAAAAGGAGGCCCAGTTTTTACTGATCCATCGGCGTGTTTATCAGTTTGTTTTCCCTTTTTCCTTTAAACAGACTGATTTGTTTGCATAGCTGTGATATATGATCACATATTGCATCAGTATGCAATATGTGATCATTGCATTACAAGTTGTCTGTCTCCTCCCCGTTGGTACAGGTAAACGCCATGTTGTTGATATTGGAAACAGGTTGCCGAGGGTCCAGAAGCAGATGTTAATCCATACATAGCGTGGCTTGGGTATCTGGTTTAATCATTTTGGGCTAGATTGGTTTCCTTACCTCTACTTCATCCATCTAGCTCCTTTTTGTTTTGTTTTGTTGTGGCGGGAACAAAACCACGAATAAACGCACGGCATTAATTTTGCTATGATGTATTGTGATTATTTTTAAAATCTAACTTGTGATTGATCATTTTTGTTTAATTTTCATGTGTCTCATAATAAGACAGTTGACCGGATTGGCCGTTCGTTTGTAGATGCTGTTTAATACAACAATAAACATATAAGTTTTATAATCACGTTATCAACTAACAAAGCCATATAGAAAAATGGTACACATATTATTTTATATTTATAAACGCGGTTACCTGCTTATGGTGAATAACACTACTTTTTATAGCGTACATGTATAATCAGATCACGGATATGGATATCATCGACGTTGAAGCCTTAAATTTTAAATGCAGTAAAACACAGCATCATCACGAAACTCCGCATACCAACATAGAGACGCAGGAGCCCAACGAGCAGATGGTCCAGACAAGACCTTTACTCATCTCCCAAGGGCATCGCCCCCCGTGTCAACCCCCGCTGCAATGGCTTGTGTCCCCTCCCCTCTGACGCCCCGGCTCCCCATAAATAGGAGACTCTCCAGCTCAGCGGCACACTTCAGCTCAGCCGCTCAAGAAGCAAGTACCTCCCGTCAAAAAGCACAACAAGAAAAAACAACATGAGTCCCAGTTTCACTACTGAGGCCAACCAGCCTCTCCCTGCAAGGTCCACCGTGGCCCAGAGAAAACAAGCCAACGAACTAAGAAAGGTAAGGAGCAGATGATGCTACGCTGCTGTTTTTTTACAGTGATGTTTCTGGTTTGACTCTCCCACGACAGTCGAATAACAATTTTTAAATCATCTCTTGTAGACATTGAAGCCCTTGCTGGAGAAGAGAAGACGGGCTCGCATCAATGATAGTCTTAATCATTTGAAGAGCCTGATTTTGCCTCTTGTTGGCAAAGACAACGCTCGTTACTCCAAGCTGGAGAAAGCGGATATTCTTGAAATGACAGTCCGCTTCCTCAGAGATCTTCCTTCCACCCCAGTCAAAGGTGAGCATCATCTCTACGACATGAATAGCACACTGACATTGTTCATGTTTTAAATACGCTTTTTGTGAAATCTCAGCCACTGATCAGATCTCTCCTCTACTCTTTCCAGACTCCGCAGACAGTTACAGAGAAGGCTACAAAGCTTGCCTGCAGCGCGTTTCCGCGCTGCTTCCCAAGAGCCTGGATCAGGACGCGTGCCAACGGGTGCACAACTTCGTCCAACAGTCCATGTCTGCCACCGTGACCCCAACCTGCCTCAATTGCTGCGCCCAGAGCTCCAGGACTTTGCCTCAGATCCAAGAGAGAATTATGAGCCTTAAATCCAGCTTCAGCGCCAGATTGGAGAGCGAGCCCCGCGGCAGCAGCTCAGAGGCTCCAAGCAGGGCGCAGTCAGATCCAGAGGCTGTCAGCGCAGCAATGTGGAGACCTTGGTAGATTAGCTGGACATTTATCTCATGTGTGTTTTCTATTTTGTGGTGTTTTCTACTTGTATTAAAACAATTATAGTCTCAGTAAGCAAAACGAAAATTGTTGGCGCTGTATATAGGTTTAAGACATTTTGCGTGTCATGCCAGAAGGCTCGAGCACAGATCTCAAAGAAACTGAAGTTTGTGAACTTTTTGAAAAATGCAATCCTCTTTGGGGTTTCAGAGTTATGGGTTGTAGACAACACTTTTGTAAACCCCAAGGGTTATTTTGTTTGAGGTTTGCACGATTGACTTAAATGTATTTTGGTCTGTGCAACAGAATAGTCTGTAAACACTATGTGTTAAATAGGATTATATATTATTTATGTAAGAAAAGACATGTTTTGTGACATTTCTGTTTTGTCAGTGACAAAATATCTTCAATAAAGGATGCTCCACATAAATGGTTATGGTGTTTAATCGTTTTTTGTTTGTTTTTTTGCTGTGGTGATTGAAGGACCTTAAATTTATCACTGACCCCAGATGCTTTAATGAGAGGATTCTCAGGGAAATGAAAGAAGCAAAAAGGCGCGCAAACGCATAAAGGCGCAGGTCATCCAGAGCCTATTGATGCTGCTGAGCAGCTGCTCTATTGTTGCTGATGTGAGGCGCCGCTCTAGTCCCGCCAAATCTGTGGGAAGAAGTCGGGCCGGTTGTGTCAGAGGAAACACTCTGAGATTACTGCAGCTGTACCAACAGATTTAACACGATTGAAAAACGCACAAATGTTTCTCAGTAAGTTTCAAATGATAACCTACAATTAAAAAAGAATCTGCATTGTTTACCAGGAGATGTGTTATCAATTTATATCATTATATCATTTCAAATTTACCAACTATGTAGTACTATATAAGAAGCAACAGGTATATTGTCATCTATCCCCTAGAAAACACACCACATTTATGATAAATTATTATTAATGTCTTGTCACCATTTCATTTAATACAGATTAATAAAAAATTCTATTTGTGGACTTTATACAGTATATTTCTTGTATTATTTCTAAATAATGTGTGACTTTGTTATGGAAAATCATGAAACACTATTTGCAATAAACACATCTGGCCCGGATTGTTGAAACATCTGCAGCTCCCGGGCTTAATCCAAACCCTTTTTCTACATTCAGTCTGTGATTAGAGCAACGTGCTTAGCATGTCTTTTTCAGCTAAAGATAATAAAATAAAATCTAACATTTAGAGAAGCATGCAGAAATCAGTGATATCAGTGATACGAGCTCGAAAGGTCTGTGAAAATTTGCATTATGGTGGTACATCATTCAATAATATTTGAAAATAAAAAAAAGACTTCTATTGATAAGTTTGAGCTGGCGAAGAACAAAGCTGGTCTCACTCAATAGAGATCAATTTTGCAGGATTTTATTTGAAGACTTTACTTTAGCATTGGATGATTTTCACATGTTTAAGTTATGTGTGTGTTATGTAGATATTGCTGCTGTTTTTTTTTTTATTAAATTTTATCATACCAAGACATTTTGGACACTTTCATGCTCCCAACTTTTTTGGAACAGTTTGGGGTAGGCCCCTTCCTGTTCCAACATGACTGCCCACCAGTGCACAAAGCGAGGACCATAAAGACATGGATGAGCGAGGTTGGTGTGGAAGAACTTGACTGGCCTGCACAGAGTCCTGACCTCAACCCTTTGGGATAAATTAGAGCAGAGACTGTGAGCCAGGCCTTCTCATCCAACATCAGTGTCTGACCTCACAAATGTTCTTCTGGAAGAATGGTCAAAAAATCCCATAAACACTCCTAAACCTTGTGGAAAGCCTTCCCAGATGAAGCTGTTGTAGCTGTAAAGGGTGGGCCAAAATTGTATTAAACCCTGTGGATTAAGAATGGGATGTTACTCAAGTTCGCATGATGTGAAGGCAGATGAGCAAATACTTTTGGCAATATAGTGTATAAATAAAATATTATTATACAAATTGGGCATCAAAGTTAATATTTTTGGGTCTGCTGTCACACAGGCTAATATTGTGAGAAAAGGTCAACTTCTTCTGTAAAATTAGGTTTTACCAGTATTGAAGGTTTTTAAATCAAACTTGTTTCAGGCTTTAGCGTGCTCGTTGATCGACCAGAATCAAAAAAAAGACAAGGGAAATGAGGAGTCTTCTGTTAATTTAATAAAATATAATAAAAGCCATTTCCAAAACAGATTACAGGTTAAAGCTATTATTCAAACAGTTTTTTACAGTTTAACCCGGGTGACCTGATCCCATGTCCAGCGTCCGTTTGGGCATGAAATTAGTGCACACTGTCTTCTTCTCAGGGCAGGTTTCTTATACTCAAACTTATCTATGTGGAATTACATCATGGACATAACAATGTGCAATTGAAGAAGATTTCAGTTGCTGGGGCGCCCAAGATTGACCTCAAAGTCTTCGTTCACAGGCAGGCAGTTACAAACAAGACATTCCAGATGGCGCCAACCTTGGTGATTATCAAAACATAATGGGAAATAATGTCAAAGTTCACATGAGCATTTAAACCATTAAAATGGTTAATTTATTGATTAGCTTCAATCCTTCAGTATCTACAATCAAAGTCAGTCAAAGTCAAAGTGAGCTTTATTGTCGAATCTGCAATATGTACAGGATATACACAGGATCAAAATTACGTTACTCTTAGATCCAAGGTGCAACAACAAACAGTAAACATTTAACTGAACATCAATAAATATTAGCATAATTAATAAATAAGAAAAATATGATACTATCCTACAATATAGCAATATAAATACATAAGTATAAAAGTATATTTATAAGTTTAGAGGTCCTGGCATTGACACCTGGGTAAAGTGGCATATACAACAATTAAACTGAATGTACACACACTCTTGTATAAATGGACTAGCTCTTATATAGCGCTTTTCTACTCTATCTGAGCACTCAAAGCGCTTATACAGCACGTTTACATTCACACAAGCACTTCCATATGTAACTAAGCTAAGTGCTTTTTTTTTTTTTAATTAGCTAACATTCACACACATTCATACTCCAAAGTTTGCGTCGGAGAGCAACTTGGGGTTAAGTATCTTGCCCAAGGATACATTGGCACGCAGCCAGGAGTAGCCAGGAATCGAACCACTGACCTTGTGATCAGTGGGTGACCTGCTCTACAATCACAATCTTGTCTGATATTGGATGAAGAAACAATCATTTAAGGAACCTATTTCTGCATTTTTAAAAGTAACTTTACAATATTGACATGTATGCTTTGCATAATTTCTTGACTCTTATAAAAGCTGAATCTATAGTTGACAGTTTAGGGTAAATTAATTCCAAAGTGCAGATGAAATTGGCAAGTCTTCAGCAGTCTGAGTCATCAAGCTATAAAGGTTACAATAATTTCAGTCTCAGTTCCTTTGTGGTTCCATACACAACGTCTTTGATTAGTCTAAGGCTTCAGTTTCAGCTGAACTTAAAAATCTGTTGCACAGAAAAAGAACTATCATTTGTTCCATGTCACTGCCAGCTACATTGATCGGTTCAAAGAGAATTTATTAACCATGTCTGAGTACTGAGGTCTTGTACGCAGGCCTTTGGGTTTCTCTGTAGGTTTGTGAGTCCTTTTGGTTTTAAGGATCACTTGTATTTTAGTTTAGGTTAGGTTGGTAATTTATTATATCCTATGTTTATAGTGTGTTAGTATTCTAGTTCACCTTCTTATTTAGACACAAAAGGAATCATGGCTGGGACAGCATGGTGCTGCAGTGGTTAGCACTATTGCCTCACAGCAAGAAGGTCCTGGGTTTGCTCTCTTTCTGCTTGCGTGGGTTGTCTCTGGGCGCTTTGGCTTCCTCCCACAGTCCAAAGACATGCATGGGGTTAGGTTAGCCAGTGATTCTCTTCTTTCATAATGTAACTTGTTTTGATCAGCCACCCATCCTACATGACGAAATAACCCTTGAAGGTTTAACGAAAATTTCTCCAATTTTCTCCAGTGAATTCTCCGAAAATAGATAAACATCCATGTATAATGCTTGTTTTCGTCATTCTGTATCATGGACATTACGGGATGCAGTTTTGGTATGTTGATGCTCAAATTTGAGAAAGAAAAATTGTGCTGAACCAAAACAGATTTTGGTTTTAGGTTTGGACACTTGGATTTGGTTGCAGATTAAATCTGTGTCCCAGCGCTCACAACGTGATTTGGCTCCTGTACTTAATAAAATATGATTGCTAAAAAAAATACTGGGAAAAAGATTTAAATCAAAAAGAGTTTCAGTCCATCCCTGTGTACTTTGTGGGCCTGTGACTTGTGAATTTTTAATAGCATGATGATAAAACAACGCCAATGTGCAAAGTTTGCAGTAATAGTTTGAAAGACCTGCCCTCCCTAATGGGGCCCACCTGACTCCACTCACACCAGCTGAAAGTGGCCTGCCTGAAACAAACCAAATAATGAAAGGACCTCAGTGAAAATGAGTTGTACACTTACACACACTTGTATAATAGAACTTCCACTACCATCACATTATTTATTTTGTTTACTTTGGTGTTTACCATTAGTTGCTTAGCTAGTAGTTCAGCTAGTATCAATGACTGCAATGAATGCAGTCATTGACAGGCAGTCACTGATTATTAAATACGAGGAAACATCGGCTGATGTGAGTATTTTTGAAATTGCTAATCTACAGGATTTCCTCATGAAGGTGCAAATACAAAAAAAAAAAGAAAAGAAAAGAAAAAAGAAAAAAGTGAGTAAGTGAGCATCAATTCAGACAGAAAGTCCTTGTTGATGAGAAAAGTCAGAGGAGCTCTGTAGACTGGGTGGCACTGATAGAATGGCTGAGGTCCATTCATCCACTTTCTTCCACTTATCTAATTCAGGGTCACCTGATAGATAGGAGATCAGGAGTGCTGAACTTCCATTTTATAGCTTTTCACCGGAACTCTCAATATAGGTCCAGGGAGACCATAATTAGGCTGAAATCCCCAAAATAACCCTAGGAGAGAGATGCCAAAAACATAAGTGGCCAAATAAACAAGCTGGTAAATTCTTTAAAAGAATGAATGCATTGGCCAACTCATGAACACCAAAAGGTCTGAAAGACCACAGAAGACAACTAAAGTGGATGATTGTGGAATTCCTTCCACACTCAAGAACACTATCAATGAGATAGGCATGTCATTGTCAAAGCCTACAGTCAAGAGATGCTTTCATGAATGGAAGTACAGTTAGGTGCAAACCCACTGGTTACTCTCATAGGAAGGTCAGATTAAAGATATCAAGAAAGCATCAAAGACTTTGCTGAGCTGTGGAGAAAAAAAAGAAACAATTTGGACCCAAAATTACCTTTTACAAAAATGATAGGAAGTGAAAAACTGTGAGAAGTAAAGGAACAGCTCATGATCTGAAGAACACACCACCTGTCAAACATTGTGGAGACAAAATAATGGCATAGGGATGTGGCTGCCAGTGGAGCTGGGTCACTAAGGATTTTTCACGATGTGATTGCTAACAGAAGCAGCAGCATGAATTGTGAAGTGTGCAGGGCTGTACTCTCTGCTCAGATTCAGGCCGCAAACGTGATGAGACAGCACTTTACAGTGTAAATGGCTAATGACTCAAAGCAAACTGCAGAAGCTATGCAAGAGTTTCACATGGAAAATAAATGCTTTATTCTTTACTGGCCATATCAGTCACCTGATCTCAGCCCAGTAGACTATGCTTTTTGGATACTGAAGACAAAAGAGACCCACAAACAAGAAGCAGCTGAAGGTGGCTGCAGTTAAAGCCTGGCAGAGCATCTCAAGGCAGGAAATTTGGTGATATCCACGAGCTCTAGATTTCAGGCAGTCACTGATGGCAAAGGATTAAAAAGAATCCTTATTTTTAAAATTGTTAGTTTGTCAAGTTACTCTTGAAAGTCCGCACGTTTGAAGGGTACAGCTTCTCACTGATATGCTATGACCATGTGCTTCTCTTTATGGTCACAGTTTAACTATTTTCTGCCTCTTACATCTTAAAAAAAAGCCCATGTAGTCCCTTTCCTGGATTGTTCTTATCTCTTCACTGTGGTGGTTTTTCCAGGATACTGGCTCTCCAAAAGTTAAACCAAAGGGCTGCTCTAACTGGGACTTCTAACACTTGCCTGCTGTCCTAACCCAACACCAAATCAGAGTGAATACTGATAAACTGATAATGTTATCTTCTTGATAAGCTTTTTCTCCCCAAAAGCCTAATAATCTTTTTTAATTTGTCCCAAAATGCCATGTTAGGGTTCACTTTATTTTAGCAGATTATTTTTGATAGAAGCTACTCCGGGGGATCCTTTAATTGATTTAAGCCTAAGATCAAAATGACTTGGTTTATTATTGCTCAGCAAAACCAGAATACACATAATATTATTGTGCATAAACAGATCTTTGTAGCTGGCTGAGAATTTACACGTTTCATTAGTTTATTTCTCATAGATCTGATATTATCAAACAAGAGTTTTCAACTGTCAGTAAGAAACAAAGAGCAACCTAAAATTCACGTTTGATGTAATAAAGAGTCTGTTTGTCTGTTACTGAAGCAAAGAACAGAGGATCAGATCACTGTTGTACAGACCTTTTACCCCCAGGTTGAGGTGTGATGCTCTGCGCTCAAGCAGACGCACATAGTGCAGTAATTGAAACGCTTCCTTCTTTTTCCAATTTTAACTTCACTGACAAGTTACAATTGTACTTTTCGGTTTTGATTTTCACTGGAGAGACCATGTAGCGGACACTAAAACAGTTTAACTGTATACACTCAAAGGACAAATAGCAGATTTGGTGCTCTCCGTTTTTTGACTCGTGAAAAGCACCGAAGCCGCTTATTTGTTGATCTTCCCTCTTTTCTCGTCGCTCCTAATTCCCAAGAAGTGCCGGTACATTCCAGACAAAGGCTCGCAGTTATCGGCCTGCACAGATGGGCTGTCGACGCCGAATTTGATTGAAAAGACAAAAGAGGACTCTAACCGTAAGACCCCCCCCCCCCCCCAGCCATCCTTCGGTCCCCGGGCGGCGTGGGGGCCGCGCGCACCAAGTGGGCCCCCCAGGGT
>VUQK01038568.1:0-13961 GCA_015106715.1 Bujurquina vittata | reverse complement strand
ATCCTGTCTCTCACACAGTCGCATGTAAACTGTTAAATATTGCTTCTTAATCTTTTGTGTGTCAAAGAAAGACTTGGACCACACACTTTATCCATAACTCTGACTTTCCTCTGGAGGGCTTTACACTTGTGTAATTGCATGAGAATGTGTGTGATGACTAATACATCAGCCTGAAAAAACTTAAAAGAAAACCTTGACTGTCGTTCCAGAGGTAACGCCAGCCTTCCCGTGGAATGGAAGGCAAGAAAATTGACATTCACAGACAGAATGGCACTTTAAAAACTTCTCAGAGTCCTTCAAAAGAAGACAATCTATGCTATTTCCTAAAGAGGCAGTGTCTATGTGCACATATGTGGGATTTGTATGTGTTTGTAAATAATAAGGAATCTCTGTGTGTCTCACTAATGTTTAAAATGCACGCCATAGCTCAAGGCTGAGAACCAGAAAGAACAAAATTTAAATATTTGTGCGCATTTGCATGTGTGTCAAGAGGGACAAACTGAAGGAAGTGGCTCATAAAGATACCATTAGAGTTGATGAAGAAGTAGAGATGAAGCGACGGGGCAAGTGTTTGTCTTGTCTGTGGAATGAACTGCAGCTTAATGAGCTTTTTTGATTATCTGTCCCCTGCTACAGCTTCGTCTGCTCAAAATGTATGCTTTCTTCAACACAGACTATAGCATTATTAACTTTTGTGTTCAGACAAAGGCAGCTCTGTTAAGGTCAGGGGGGAGATTTGATGGAGAAAATATTGACATTGATTTGAAAAACAGCAGTCTGTGGTATGACGATTGTTTGCATGCTAAGCTCATGGATGAATTTAAGACACATGCTGTCAGGTTTAGGCTGTGGCTGGCATGGCCCAATGCAGGACTCACGAGGCAGGGAGCGTAATTTAACGTAAAGCTTTTATTTAGCAAACCGTGACATTACATGAACATAACATAAACTTGGACGTACCATAACATGAACATAGCATAAACTTAAGACACAGCGGGGAGAAACAATCTACGACGCGACAAGGACTAGACACAAACTGAGCACTTAAATACATACACACACTAGGTAATCAGGGGCGTGAAAACATGAGAGGAACACAGGTGACGACAAGGGGAAGCAAAACTAATACAAAGCACAAGGATCACATCATCAAAATAAAACAGGAAGTGACAAAACAGAACGCACAGGCAGAAACCTAAACCAAACCACAACAGAACTCTAAATACAGGGACACAGGGACATAAACACCTGAACACAAATCACAAGACAACATGAGGGAAACAGGAAACAAACACCAATAACTAAACACAAGACTATGATAACAAAATCCTAAGACATAAACAACCACAACCTGAAATAAGGCATAACCCAAACAAACAATGCACACCGGCCCACCGGCCCTGCATCATGACAGATGCCACTTAAAAACTGCAGAGTGCATTCTTGACCCTCATTACTGAGACGTCCAGCTAAAACCTCCACAGGATAAACACAACTTTTCAGTTTGTTGCTAGTCTTTAGTTCATGATTTTCAAACTAGAAAAGCACTGCAGAGCATTTAATGCTGTGACAGCCACAGACAAAATTCTATTGATCTCTGTTGTCTAAGAGTCTAATAAAATCTTGGCAAATAAAGTCGTAACTGTATGATTTCATTTGGCATGGCTAGTGGCATTTATTTGCCAGCTAATGGCATGGCTAGATGCCACTGGCTATGGCATTAAGAATGAGAAAATGTGCTTTCTTGACATTTGGCAAATGGAATCTTGGAATTTCATAAACTAAATTAAGCTTGGAAGATGTACAAGCATTTCATTTTGTGAAGAAAGAGAGCTTATTAGACCAGTAAACACATATCATTATTCTTCAGGCTCTTTGCTTTGCAAATTTAATATGAGATCACTGGTTACACTAACATTCCAGGTTTCATTTCTCAAGGTTAATATACAATTCTTTCAGTATTGAGATAACAGTATGGGAATCCTATAGCACAAAATTTTCATTTTAGCAGCCAAAGGTAAATGGAAATGCATATGAAGTCAAACAAAATCATGCAATTTTTTCCCCCAGTGACTCTCTCCCAGGTCTTTGGTGCAGCCACCTTCAATCTTTGCTTGCTGCTCACTTTTTGCAGTCTTTTTGTCTGGAGTTTGATCCTCTGTGAGTGGTATGCAGTTCAGAATCATCAAGGACTGTCCGCCTCTTTACCCTGTAAAAGGTTTTGTTGCTTTGGCAACAACATCATTAAATGACAAAAGTGCCATTTGTGTTTTGATGCATTTTGCAAAATCTTAGACCACAGAATACCCATGAATACCTCTGAATTCATGCTGTTGATGAACCAATGGCACTGGTACAGTGCCCCTGTACCAGTGCCATTGGTTGCTATACATGTCCAAGCCATATCAGAACCATTGCTTGAGTCAAGACATGTTGCTTACTTCTTTTCATCCTTTCAAAGGGGGGGGGGCTGTTTTTGTGGCTTTATGGTTATCAGTAACACTTTTGCTTTTCTGTCCACCAAGTCATTTGATATGAAGTCTGTTCTCATGTGCACACCTTGCTTTTATTACCCTTTTTGCTGGATAGGGCACATCGTTTCCTGTTTTCCGCTTAGACTGAAGTGGACAGACAAGTCTGCCTGAATCTAAGTGGAAAGCTTGACCTCTGGGTAAACACGCCATGTGTGATCCATGAATTCGCTTGCAATTTGAACATCAATCCATTTTCTTAACTGCTTATCCAACCGTAATGAAGGTTTGAAGCCTATCACAGCTGACACTGAGCAAGAAGCCGTGTACACCCTGGCAGTCCATTACAGGGCTAAACCAGGGCAATAACCAACCTTTCATCTTTACAGTCAAACCTACGGGCAATTTAGAATCACCAGTTAACCAAACATGCATGTAATTGGACTCTGAGAAGTAATGGGAGGACCAGAAGAAAACTGATGCTTATCCAAAAAAACATGCAAAGTCCAAATTGAAATGGACAGAGCCTACCAGGAGGTTTGAACCCATAACCTTTCTATAGGCAATACAAGCAAAAAGTTGGAAAAAATGTGTTCAATATAGCGCACATGAATGAATATTATACCAACTCAAATAAAAGCTAAGACAGAAAAATTACATTGAAGGTTAGTCAATCATATGTTGTCATGTGTGTGTTTAGACTGAATTTGCATTTTTATCTGATTTATACCTTCATTTTTTTCTACAATTTGGATCACATAATTTTTAAGTGTAGAAAAATTATCTTACTTAGAGCATCAAGAAATTTATTTCAGTGCTATTGGTTTAAAATGTTATTTTTTTTAGCACTAAATAGATGCCACAAAGTCACTTGCTTACACACTTAACCCAGATATTAATTGTAATTACATTCGTAGTAATCATTACTTGTCCCATTACTAAATAAAATTAGTTAGCTGTACTTTTCTACTAAAATATAGAGTGTAATAATCTTGCTAAGCAGAGATTACTGGAGATATTATGTTTTTGAAGTGAACCCCAGCAAGTTCAATGGTTCCAGACTGGTAATCTGCATTATCTATTGCATTTCAATGCATGTTATAAGAGACATCAATATCCAGCCACGTGTTGCATTTGATACAAGTTGAACATCAAGAGGGTAATTAATTATATCAGAGGAAATGGTATTACTTATATTAATAATAGCACACCTGCTATAGTGCAGGAGTTAGAGCAGATCACCTACCAATTGCAAGGCTGGCGGTGCCAAAGTATTCTTGGGCAAGTTGCTCTCCAGCGTAAGTATGAATGTGTGTGAATGTTAGACAATAAAAGCACTTAGCTTAGTTACACATGGAAGTGCTTGTGTGAATGGGTAAAAGTAAACGTGTTGTATGAGTGCTCAGTCAGAGTCAAAGGGCGCTATATAAGAACTAGTCCATTTAACAAAATATATATATCGCTTTAAGTGTTTATTTGCATTACATGTAAATGTAGCTTAAAATGGTAATTTTATACAACATGTTGTGTTACTTTAGTACAATGTATCACATATGTTTATTTACTAAAATTGATTAGCTCACAAATTATATAATTATAGTACCCAACTGTGCTAATCAAAGGTATCCAATCTGTTTTTGTACAAAAGTACAAGAGGCACAAAAACAAGGTAGCCTGCTCAGCAACTGAGTAAGGCTCAAGGCTATATGAAAGGCACAAGAAGACAATGGCCCAGAAGAGAATTACTTGTTTGATCAGACCCAGAGAAACTGGAATTAATATCTTGCTCTCTGTCTGTATGTGTGTGTGTGTGTGTGTGTGTTTGTGTGTGTGAGTGTGTGTGTGTGCGTGTGCATGTGGAAACATGTGCTCTGCAACAGAAGTGCTTCTTTTATTGGCTTCAGAGGCCATATACGCAAGATTCATACACACAAATACCAGTGCACATAGAATGTGGATGTATAACATGCAAGCTTTTTCACTTTTTACACACATTTTCACGCAATTTTGAGGGGTGCAATTAATCTGTACATCCTGTCGCACTGACATGAGCACGAGCTCCTTGTTACTGACAGATTCTTGCTTCCTTCTGCAGTGATGAAGTTGTGTAGAAGAAAAGGTAGTTTCAGCTGAAAAGTGCTAACAAATTTGTGAAACTGTCTAAGAAACAGTGACAGCCGCCCCGCAATAGACATTGTTACAGGGTTTATATATTTATTTATTTAGTTATTTTGGCACTTTGAGTACCACAAGGCAAATGCCATTATATTGCCAATATCTCCCAAACTGGGCAACTCACACAAAATGATATAGACGGATAAACAGCCAGAGGAAAAATATGTAAATTTGTTTCAGGGGCAAGCTGTCCCTGCTAAAATAAATAAATAAATAAATAAAGTAAGTATTCAGTATATTTCCAGTGAAGAAAAAAATCAGTGCTAGCTTGGCAATAAAAGATGATAAAAGTTGTGCGGTATTGCTGGCATCATAAGGTCATCATTTAAGGACCAAATTACACAACTGAAGTTTCTTCTGCATTGTTAAAATGCCAGCCTTTTGTGATTGTGAGTCATTCAGTATGAATCACAAACTCTACAACGATAAACAATACAGCCAATTTAGCATCTGGAGGTGTGTGGAGAGAAAAAAAAGTTTAGGGAAGCTGACAGACTGCAAAAGTACAAAGGTCAACAGCAGTAGAAATATTAGCGGAAAAATTGGACAGTCAAGTTATGATAAAAAGAAGCGATTCAAGAATTATAAACTCAGCAGTTACTGATTCTGCTGGCACATTGCCCTTCCAAGCTTTGCATAACATCAACAACCCATCACAACCCAGTTATATTCAAATAGAAAACTCAAACATCCCCACAAAGTACGTCATGTTCTGGCTTAGTTGCTTTATAGCAGCAAGAACAGCTGGTGATGTTGCCACAATACTGTAGCTGCAGGAAATAGGAAAGGAGAAATCTATGTTCTTTCCCATGATCGTTAGTATGGATAACACATGCAAAACATGTGCATGAATTTCACATGTGTATGTCTTCACTGAATATATTTACAGCCATGAAGTGCTTGATATATTTTAAGGTGTACAAATTGAGACAAATTATTTCCTCATATCATTTTGGAAATGCTCATGTAACCCATACAGGAAGAAACACCTTATCCTGTCATTCAGATTGGAGGAGATGTTGAAATAAGCAACAGTCCTTTTAATGCAGAAGAGATTTTACCACTAATCTGCTGTAGCTGCAACAGAAATGCAGAATTAGATCAGTTTTGATAAACTCCTTATAAAAAGTTACTTTGAGTTTTGCTAACTGCACAAAGAGAACGTTTTTAACGGCATGTTCAATAAAGAGAGTAAAGCATATAGTTTTAGGAAGAAATAAAATTCTTTCAGTATTGCTCTGGGCAAATATGTAACTACATGACAACAGGGTTTGGTGTCAAGGTGGATTGAGTGGCAGAAGAGGTCAGGAGAGAAATCACAAGTTTATTCGTTCACGTTGGCTTGGAGACAAAAGCAGATACAATTTCTTCTGGATGTGTTGAGAAAAAGCTGTTCTGGTTTCCTTGCAGCTCTTGATTCATAATATCACGGCTACTGTCCAATAAACAACCACAAGAAGAATCCCAATTTAAGCCTAATCCTGATATTTATGAAGCCAAACTAAAACAACACATTATACTAATAAGTAGTATTACCCTGTTACTACTACTGTAAGCTTTGAACCTTGTCTAGGAGATGATTTTATTAAGTGCCCAAAGTTCACTATTATTTTACTTCATCTTAAACCTCTCCCCTTCTTTGCTTGATCCTATAAAAAGTCGTTTCTTCTTCTTTCTGTTTGCAGCATGAATTTCCAGAATTGCTCCACCTTCTATCTTCGCCTAACAGGGAAAAGCTGCAGAAACAGTACCAGTCAAAAGTCTGGATACATTTACCCATTCATATGAATTTGTTGTTCAACTCCTCTTGGATGGCACATCAATAAGTGCCATTGCCAGAAGGTTTGCTGTGTCTCCCAGCACAGTCTAAATAGCATGAAGAAGATTCCAGGAAACAGGCAGTTACTCTATGAGACCTGGACAGGTCGTAGAAGGTCCTTAACTAATCAGCAGGACCAATATCTGCTCCTTTGTCCAAGGAGGATCAGGATGAGCACTGCCAGAGACCTACAAAATGAGCTCCAGCAGGCCACTGGTGTGAATCTCTCTGACCAAACCCTCAGAAATAGATTTAATGAGAGTGGCCTGAGGACTCAAGCTCTTGTGGGCCCTAACTGACTAACTGACACCCACACTTGCCTAAACTAACTCCAATAGAATGTCTATGGGACATTGTGTTTTGGTCCATTGTATGTTGTCAGGTTGTATCTTGGACTGTCCGGGAGCTCAGTGATGCTGTGGTCCAGTTTTGGGAGGACAGGCAAGGACATCATCTGTTTTCTCATTAGGAGCATGCCCCAACATCAGGCATGCAGTTGGGACTATGTAAACCACTGAGTACCATTTTGAGCTGCTGCAATGAAATTACAGCAAAATGGACAAGCTTATTGAATCATTAGATGATGGGAATGCAACATTATGGGCACTGCAACAATCACTGAAACCAACCAGCTGATCTATTCCACAAAACAGTGATCCTTGAGATACTTGATGAACAACAGCAACAAGGAGCAGTACCTGCATGGAGAAGAAGACTTGAGACCAAGATCAAGGCAGCATGAAAAGAAGTTAGCTAACTATCAAAGCTGCAGAAAAGTGTGATAAAGAAAGGGTTGCATAAGAAGAAAAACAAACTGCACATACCTGAGACCTGAGCAAAGACTCATGGCCTTGGCTAACTACTTGAAGAGGTATACCAAAGAGACAAAAGCCTGGTGAATAAAGCAGATGTTCTCCACTGAACCATCCAAGGTGTGTTTTCAGTGGCAGTGGAACATTAAGAGAACAGCATCACCAAAGCTGGAGATGGAGTGATACAAGAAGAGCATATGAGAGAAAGATAGCAACAATGCTCAATGGCTAGTGGATCTAAGAGCAGACCACAGCAACTTCCCTGAACCAGATCCAATAATCATCATAGAAGCAGGCATTGAAGGAAGAGTAAAAGGTAAATAGTAAATAGTAAAAAAAAAAAGAAAAGAAAAGTAAATATATAAAGCTGGACAGCACCAGGACCTGATATGATTCACACATTCTGGCTAAAGACACTAACTGCACTCCATGAGTTCCTGACAACCCAAATGGGGTGACAGTGGCGCAGTGGGTAGGTGCTCACCTTGCAACCAGAGACTGGTTCGAGTCTCCATCTGAGAGCATTGTGATTGTCATTTTGTCCCTGGGCAAGACACTTAACCTACATGATCCCCAAGGATACCAGTAAAGATGCCATTAACCTGCCTCAGCACAACATTTACAAAATATTTATAAAACAATAAAGATCCATGAGTATATCAGAAAGATGATCAGTACTGACCACAACAAACCCAAGAAACAATAAAAGCAAGAACAGGAACCATCATGCTAGGACAGACCCCTGCACGGTTTGTACCACTAGATAGAAGAAGTGGCTGATATTTAAAAATTCTACCAATGGTTGGACAAAGTTGGGCTGAAAGACAGCACTGAGGCACTAGTCATGGCAGCACAGGAACAAGCTTGAACCACAAGATCGATAGAGGCTGGGGTCTACCACACCAGGCAAGATTCTAGGTGCCAGCTATACAGAGGTGCCCCTGAGACCATCCAGCACATAACAGCAGGGTGCCAGATGCTAGTAGACAGGGTACGCAGGAACATCTGTGCCGAGTATGGCCTGAAGGTCCCAAGGTCAAAATGGGTGGCTGAAAATGAAGATGAAGATCCTATGGGACTTCCATATAGAGATGGACAAACTGGTCATGGCAAACCAGCTGGGCATAATGGCATAATAATAATGGTGGACAGACAGAGGATAAAAGCCATAGTGATAGATACCAAGTGATAGCAAGATCAGGAAGAAGGAACACGAGAAGCTTGAGAAGTACCAAGGGCTGCGAGAAGAACTAGAAAAGATCTCAAAGGAGTTGCCCAATAAGTCATTCAAGAGCTTTAAGCAGATAACAGACATTTTAATAAATACCTGAAAGTCCCTGATTGACTCAGTTACTGATATACATTTCTTGCTGTAACTAGAACTAGAACCATAGAGATATATGTAAACTATAAATCAAAATTGGTGGTTCACTTGGACAGGTCTGTACTTGTATAATGCTTTTTTATGACATCAAATGTACAACAAAAAGATTTAAGCTGCACCTAAATCAATCAGTAACAAGGGAAGTCCAAATATTAATTACTTACCATTTGCTAGCATGCCTCCCATAAGACCTGTACCCATGGGCTACTTATTGAAGGTACATTCATAGGTTTTCTCATAACATGAAAAGATATTTCTAAACAAATAACATAGTGCTTACAGTATGTGCCATTGCACTGTATGTGCATAGATGCCTACAGTACTGTATGTGTGAGTGAGCGTGAGGGGAAAATGGAAGGGGCTTTTTTATGCATGTTCACCATTAGCAGGTAGAGAGTGGCCTTCCTAATCTGCTTTCTCCTAATTAAAAGTCTGTGACTAAATGGACCAGCACCAGAGCTGTCTGCCAGGGAAATTAAAAAACGAGAGATGATTAGAGGACAGAGGAAAGATGGAGGTGGCAAAAAGGGACAGAGGGACAAAGGATATAAGACACTGAGGCTGGAGCATAGCATTTCAAAGGGAGGGAGAAAGAGGTAAAGTATGGTGAAAGGTATAGGGTGAGAGTCAAAATAAAGAGCTTCAAGGAGTTGAACAAAATGTAAAGAGGGCAAAATTGAGACTGAACGAGACAGGAATAAAAGGAGATGTGGATATAGCGGGATGAAGAAAAGTTGGTTCAAGGAAATGATAACAAAAATTGATGATAGATTTAGAAGACTAGAGTCGTATGATCTAGCTATACTTGAATCTAAATGGTAATGTTTAGCAGTGTGTGATTCTGTACTTGTGTTAACATTTACTATCTTCCACTAAACAGAAATTGCAGCTTCCTACCGATGAGAAGTCATTCCTTTTTCAGATTTGTGGTTTTGTAATATTTATTTAATCCTGATGGCGATTCTTGATGAAGCCAGGTGATTGACAAATTGTCGAGAGATTTCACTCAGAACCAGGGCTGATCCTGCAGACAAATTTGCTAGTCTTTTAAAGTACTGCAGAACTGGTTAGCATGGCTAATTCACGACTTCAATTCACAGAGAGTGAGAGAGAGGCCCAGCCATCTGTGAGAGCTGCAGCCATGGATGGAGGCCACTGGTGTCGTAAAATCTTTGAACTGGTAACTGCTGTTGTACATTAATAAAATAAGAAAAATACATTCAACTGGCTAATAATTCTGGCACTAACTAGCAAGGGCAGCAGCATTTAAACATCTCCCTGTGCACATTCCTAGTCAGAACCAGTGATGGACAGACTTAAATTGCCTTCTTAAATACTTCAAATGGAGCCTAAATCACTGGAAGAAGCAGAGTGAAGACAGAGATCAAAAGAAAATGTTGCTCAATTAAAGGCATTATCTCTGTGTTGAATAATGTGCAGAATACTTCCACATCCAACAATAACAGGTGTGAACAGGACCTTTGGCATTGCTCCAGAGAACTTTTGTACTCCAGCACATAAATCTAAACTTTAGAGGAAGCAGTCTTATGTGCTACTAAGCTTTGCACCCGTAGGAAAACAAAGACTGAGAGTACAAGAAAAATGGCGAGGTAAAGGAAGAAGGGGGGTAAGGGTGAATAGAACAGACAGAAAGGATAAAGAGGGGGGGGGTGCCCTCAAGATGAGACTGTTTGATCATCCCAGCTGAATCAGCCATGTACTTTGGCTGCATGTAAAAACTGATGCTGAAACTCTGCAAATCATTTATATGTATCACTCACTCCCCTCACTTATTCTGTCGCTAAGAATCTCTTTCCCAGCAATAACGCATGCCAAGCTTCTCCCTTTTGCATCCAAACAATAAAAAAACATTCCAGAAATGAATGTGTATTTCCCTCAGTTGGAAAAATTGCCAAAAAGGGTTTACCCCACAGCTTTGAATGTACAAATGAGAAAATATAAATGTAAAATGAAATACACACTAAGCAAATGTAAGTGGGTGCTCTTATTTGGAATGCCTGGAGTGGGTGAAACAGCAGTAACAGCCTGACACCAGTGTTTGGACTGGCAAGTAACTATATCTCTTTTTTAGCTGCTTGGAAGAAGGATATCATCATCTTCAGTTACAGTTTGCATTTCGTAAGTGCCAATCACGCTTCACTATGAGCCAAAGGGGAATGAATAATTAGCTGGTAAATTACTGGGCTATGAACACAAGCAGTTGTTGTCTAGATTGTTTGTCTCAGGGGTGGGACAGAGCAAAACAATATCAATCTTCCCCATTATTCAGCAACAGTTTGAGCGTGGGCAAGGACAAATTACTGTCGGTTCTTGGTAAAAAATACAATGTTTGCATGATGGTACAGCCATCCTTGTTGCTTCTTAAAAGTACAGCATGCTGCTGCACTGTGAAAAAAAAGAAAGAAAGAAAAAAGAAAAGAAAACAGATCTATTATAAAATAACAATAGCAAAGAAGGACATCAAGTTGGCCAAAAGACTGTCTGGCATACTGATTGAGAGACTAACTGTATGTTCTCATGCGCTGCCATAGCTTTGACTGACTGCAATGGTGATCTTGCATTCATTAGTAAAATAACCACAATTATAACCTGATTCACTTGCAACTCAAATTACCTCCATGGCAAATGTAAAGCATTCCTCGGTGACATCATTTATGTGGTCTTTTCATGTTGGCTGAAATGCTGGCAGTCCTGCCAGATAGAATAACACACATTTTATTCCTATGATTTTCCGTGGCAGTGCGTGCAGATGTGATAGCGATTATGGGCAGAAAAAGATTGTTTCATTAACTATCTTATTTGACAAAAATGCACATATCAATTTCAGAATAGCTAGACTAGAAATTAGAGTAGCCCAGCAGACCCTAAGATCTCACCGCAGTATCGGTATGTTGTCCACAAGTGCACTGTAGTCATTGTAGTGGATTCATCTGTTCAAAATATTACCTTGTAAACGTAGTATTATGTGCCCATGGCATAATGAGGAAACTGACAGCTAAATCCTCACTGCTGATGTGCCAACAGTGTCTGACAGTTTTTGTGGAGCTTTGGAGTCACCTTTAATTTAAAATTATCAAATATATAATACCTCTGTAAGAAAAGGCCTTATACTCAGCACTTGTATCCCAATATATGATGAGTTTGTAAAGGGGTTTTTTTTTGGTAGTGAAAAACACCCCAGAGGATCAAGTATTTTATGTCTAAGCACTTGAAAAATGTGAAAAAAAAAGTAAGGCAATTTTACTCTCTAGAAAAAATAAAAACAAAACAATGCCAAGAAAGAAATCGCAAACGCTGTCATGGTAAAGTTCTCTGTCAGTTTCAGTGGTGGTGACCTAAATGTGAGAAAAGGCCATTTGAGAAGAGGATCATTAGTATGATCCCCTGAATTGGCAGAAAGGCTAGCACAAACAAAAAAAAACAAGGCAAATAAGCCTCCGTTGCCTCAGTGGAGGAGCTCAGTGGTCAACAGTGGCCCCCTGTTGTGACTATCCGAAATGCAAGTGTGTATGAATGTGAAATAGGGCACTGTTTTAAAAAGAAGCACCCTGAATGAACGAAGTTTGACAAAATTAACACTAAAGCCAAAATAGGCCACAGACCTGTTTCCAATGAAGCCCCCCAAAAAGAATAATATTTATGAATATTTTAAGAATGATTAGAGTGCATGGATGGGTGCTGTAGTCTGAATGGATGTCCTTGCCTTAACTATGCAGCTGTGTGCTTGAGGATCAGGCTATCCTGTCACGTAGCAGAGTAAATACCTCTGCAGACCACCAGCAGCCAAGCACGGGGATTAATGGGCCATTTGAGGCTGCTTGACATTTCTGATGCCCATTTCTTCTGCAGGGAACAAGAAACACAACCCTGGAAGCCCCCACACCACTGTCCCCAACATGAACACACACAGGAGCCACCCCCCACCCAACCCCCAAAAAATGTGCACTTTGTAACTGGTGATATATCTACCAAATTAAAAGACAAATTTAATGAAACAAAATCTTATGAAAGCTTACTTTGCGTGGCCATTTGTCTATGGTTTGCCAACATGACAAAAATTTAACCTAAAACTTCAAGAAAGCAGTACATACGAGTTAAATAATGTGTCAGCTGAATCTGAATGAACATTAGATTATCTATCAGGACAAAGAGAAACCACTTCATCAAAACTGTGCCCTGGATAAGTGGAGCCATTTTTTTTCAGTAAAGGTTAGAATGCAATTTTTTGCTTCAAATTTTAATGTTTAGTGCACAAAAAGGACATTTTCATGGTAATAGCCTACTGTATGGGTTCTTCATGAATCAGTTTAAATGGCTAGACAGAAAACCATAAAAGAAAAATATGTAATAAAACTCAAAAGGCAAACAAAAGGTTAGTAAAAAGTGTACTGGTATTGCATTCCAAAGATCTTCTGTGGGTTTTCCGTCATCTTCTGTCTAATGGCTAAAAATCTTCTGATGAAATATTAACATCCTATTCTATCAGAAAATTCTCCCATCCAGTTTTATAATTTCTTTTATCCTAGTTTGTTATTCATGACTTTGAAGTCATTCACTAATTAGAAAGCATATTTAATTAACACAACTACCAACGCCAGCAAGTGGTGCCTGCCATTTATACTAATAATACCAACATCACATTCTCCCTCACTCCTCGGACCTCACAGGTTACTAATTACTGTCATGATACTGTGGGTATATATAACTTAACAAATTTGGAGTTCATCACAATAAATTAGAAATATGCCCAGATGTTAATCTACCATTTATCAAGTGAGCTACATTCAATTTAAAATGCTTCAGTTTGCAACGTAATTTGGTGGCTGAAAATATGCGTTGTGTTTTAATTGGACCCTGTGATCTCAGAGATTCTCTTTGTAAGTATCCTTCAAGCCAAGCAGCAAATATGGTTCCTGGGATGGCAATGTAAGCCAATCCACCACTTTGCAGTGTAAACTTTCACCAACTGGATTAACTGCAATGTAAATGCATACATGCAGTCACAGTGCCCAGAGCACTGCTCCAAAAGACTTTGACGTTGTCACACTACTCTAGTTAATGTGGCATTTTTTCCACATGTTTAATAATGTAAACAACAGTTGTTGTACAGATTAGTACCAACAGTGAGAATGAATTGTAAGAAATTTTAGCTTCTGATCTTTCAGTTAAAATCATCATATGGCGAAAGTCTCAAATTGTCCACAGGGTTCGTACACCTTTTCCAGGATAAAATTCAAGCACTTTTTAAGCACTTTCAAGGTCAATTTTCACAATTTTCC
>VUQK01038567.1:0-25570 GCA_015106715.1 Bujurquina vittata | reverse complement strand
ACCACTTGGAACGACAATGATGCGTCATGATGGTGATAAAATGGTAATAAGACAATCTGCTGTTGAATAGGCTCAAGCTGGCAATTACATGCAGTCTGTTTGTGATAATACACTGAGTAATAAATCAGCAGGTCTGATGCTGTCACACTCAAATATGTGATGCTGAGAAGCTAATCCATGCAGTTATTACTTCTAGGCTGGACTATTGTAACTCATTATTATCAGGCTGTCCTAAAAGCTCCCTGAAAAGCCTTCAGCTCATCCAAAATGCTGCATCATTCATACTTGCTGTTTCTAGGATCCTTCAGAGTAGAATGGGAGGCAGAGCCTTCAGCTTCTGTGGAACCAGCTCCCAGTTTGGGTTCAGGAGACAGACCCCCTCTCTATTTTTAAGATTAGGCTTAAAACTCTCCTTTATGATCAAGCTTATAGTTAGGGCTGGATCAGGTGACCCTGAACCATCCCTTAGTTATGCTGCTATAGGCCTAGGCTGCTGGGGGGTTCCCATGATGCACTCTGTTTATACCCCACTCTGCATTTAATAGTAGTTGATATTAATCTCTCTCTCTTCCACAGCATGTCTTTTGTCCTCTCCCCCCTCAGCCCCCCTCAGCAGATGACTGCCCCTCCCTGAGCCTGGTTCTGCTGGAGGGTTCTTCCTGTTAAAAGGGAGTTTTTCCTTCCCACTGTCACCAAGTGTTTGCTCGTAGGGGGTCGTGTCCTTGTTGGGGTTTCCTTCTCATCTTGCAGGGTCTTTGCCTACACACACAGAAAGTCTCATTCCCTTCTTACATTCAGAGTAGTAAGAACCTCGTATTCATTCCTGCACAAACAGTGATGTAATCATGACGGTGATTTAACTGCAAAATGACGAAGGTGCTCAGCAGCCTTGCTTTCATATTATAATCATAACCAGTTTAATCCCATGATTTCTTACTGTGGTTTACACTCCTATTTATTGCCACACGTGTTAACAGTTGAATGTAGGTACCCTAGTTATGAACATCATCATTTCAAACTCATTGCAGATGAAGCCTCCCAAAATCTCCTGAAAGACTTAATTATGACAAATTAGTGGATGGAACTCAGAACATAAATGCTTTGTATTTTGGGGCTGTTCAATAAGCGCTTGTTTAGTGGCACTGCAGTGAAAAGCAGCTTAGAGAAAATGTGTTCAAACAACCTTTAAGTGAAGCTGCAGCTCCTCCGCTCTGCCCTCACATCTGCAGTGATATGTTTCTCGGCCGACCGCTGAGCAGAATGTGTTTTTCTCTGGTGTTCAGGTGTTTGCTGGAAGAGAACCTCAATTCAGAGCTCAAGTGGTCTTAGCCCAGGCACACAGGCCTCAGGCGGGGGACTCGAGTCCAGAGTCGCTCCCAGCATGGAGGCCTGACAGCGGGGATTACCTTCATCTCATCGCCTGCTGAGAGGCGGCAGACATGTTGGCTCACTGTCCTTGGGGAGGAGGACGAGTAAGGAGACAATGGACTCGGCGCACACACGTACACACATTTAATTGAATCCCATTTGTCTCATCACCGGACATCTATGAGGTATAATGACAGGCAGAAATCTGCAGTAAATTGCTCCAATGCTAAGCGCTCATTTACACCCTCATCTTCATCATTAGAGATGGAGGGAAGCATGGATAATTGCTCGTGTCTAATGGCTCGCTAATTATAGATATAAAAATCACCACTGCTTCTGCACGTTCTAAAAATATCTGCCGACAGGTGGAACAGATAACTCAGACCGAACCTCTGTCTTTACTCGTCTGTCTCCTCCTTCATCCTAAACTCAATAAACTCCCTCCCCTTCCTCCTCGCTTTCATCCATTATGCATTAAAACACTGACAATAAAGCCTTAAGGTCTATCCCACAGTGCATGTGTGTGTTAACGCTTCCAAACCTCCACACTTTCTCCTTTTGAATGTATAATGACACAAATGCCTTCAAAGAGAATCTCCTCCATAGATGAGCTGCATTCAGACGCTGACCTCAGGTCAGTCTGCAGTCCTGCTTTGCTAATCATCCAATACTTCACATCAATAGAGCAACAAGGTGAACGGCTAATTATTAACCACAATCATTTAAAGAGCTCCATTCAGAGAAAAACAAACTTGAGTCTTCACATTAATTCATTGCATCATCATCATCATTCATGAGGAACAAAGAAAAAAATTTCCATCGGTGAAGCAAAGAAGTGTTTTCCTCAGTTTGAAGGCCGAATGTGACCGTGAGGAGACAACGATGCACTAAATTATCATCATGTTAATAAAACCTGAAACTAGCAGCTGAGAGCATAAACTCACCAGGACAGTGTTGAGTGAGCGCAGCGATCAGGTGAGCAGCAGGCTCATGTTCTCATAGGCTTCTCTCTGTAACCAGGAGTCGCCCCCTGCTGGACAGGTCTCAGACTAGACAAGTTCAGTTTGTGTCCATTAAAAATAACACAATTAGATTAAAGATGAGCTTCAGTGAAGGGGCCCACTGTAACCAACCAGCAGCACGGGTCCACCCCACAGTTTGAAAACCACGGCTCTGCAGAAGCATCACAGCTTCAGACTGGAAAGAGCAAAATGTCCCACACAGAGGACTGTCGCTCTGCTGCTGAGTGTAAAGATTGGAGGAGCTGGGAGCTCATTTAACGGTCACTTTAGCTGATGCAATAATAGCTGCAGAGATGCGCAGTGTAATGACCGCCTCATTCAGCTTATTCAAGTAAGCCGAGCCTTTCCAGGCTGCTTCTAATAAGCGCTCTCAGAGACGGAGGAGACGCTGAACTGGCAATTGAACATTTTTCAGACACCTCAAGGAGTGGGGACATAAAATGGGACAGAGAGGGTATTATAGCACATTGAGCTTTATGACAGTGATGGAAGTGAAAGAGGTTTTTTTTTCTGGTCATTTGGTTTCTGTAGATGTAATTACGATGTGGATTTAAATGTGGTCATGCTCAATAAGACACAGTCAAACCTCCATCAGACTGTAACAAACGTCAAAATCTCACAAATCCCTGTGAAATATCTAGACCGACCACCACAGCTCGTACACGTGAGACAGTAACACACAATGAGAGACGATTGTCTGAAGAGTGACGCCACTAAAGTAGCTTCTCCCAATCTGGAATGATGTAGCCACTGTTAATGGTAAGATTTGTACACAATTACAAGGTTTGTGTGTTTGATGAGAAAAGTGGGATAATCTGAGATGATGTGAAAGAGTGAGGTATGGAGGATTCTCAGTATGGTGGTGATGGTGATGATGTAGCTGTGTGATCCATCGCACCCTATGAACATGGCTGCATGGCCTCTTGGGCCCTGGTCCAACCAGGCCTGTACGCTTACTGGAGTGGAGATGTAAGGACTTCAGAACACAGGTTCTAGTGAGGAATGTTTCATTTTAAGGACCCTGAACTGTTACTGTGTGCCATCTGGCTTCATGGATAGATAAAGCTGAGTATCATCTGCATAACAATGACAAGGCTTTCTAATCACACTGTAGTGCAGCCTGAGAGCATGAAGATCTCGGGCATCCAGTCTTGATTTGCACTCTTGTCCTTTGAATCATATTACGTACTGTAGATGATGAGACATTCAAACTCTGCACAATTTTATTCTGAAGTTATTCCACAGTTTGTGGATGCAGTTTTTTTGCAGATTTTTAACCTCTGATGGTCATGTGGATACACAGTGTGGGACATTTTTTCCAAGTTTTACTGTAACTGAGAAATTTGATCTTTTTTTATTGTACTAATAAGGCCAAGAATTGCCTTTTCTTTCTTACAGTTTTCTTTGTATTATTTTTCTGGGCTGGAACTGTGGATTGCTAATATGAGGAAAGGCGATCCCCGCTGATCACTTTGGCATTTAGCTTTGCATCAGGTCAAGAAGCGCTGTGATCACTCAACAGTGGCTCACAGGGACATACAGATATTTCTGAGATGAAATATTTGCTGCTGCCTCACTGAACATAAAGTCAGTTTCATGTTTTAACTGCACAACAATTTGAAGAGTTTTTGTGTTTGAAAAGAGATCATCCCAAACATCAAAGAATATGAAGCACGTACATGTAAATGAGCAGGCAGGCGTTGCAAATTGTATAATCAGGATGTTTGTGTCACTGTGTCGAGCTGCATGATTGTGGCCAAAATGATAATCAGGATTCTTTTGATCAATATTGAGATCAATATTTTCCTGTTTTTATTTCACCATCACGTAAACGTGACACCATATTACATCCGTGTTGAGCTACATGCTCCTAATGTACGACTAAACTCGGCCCTCCCAAATTACCAAAATTCAATGCATCTCTTAGGAAAAAAAATGAAAAATCATTTAAAAAATGCACCGAAACGTAACACCAAATTAAATCAAAAGGGCACTGCTTTCAGTTTTACCTTTTTTCTGCATTTGGTAATTAAAACCTCTTTGCAGAAACACATTCAGCTGACCAGAGTGCATCTCTAAAGCTTTTTAGTCCATCCATTGTACCTGCTGATGGATGTGAATAAAACCCAAAGTACTGCAGGGCTGTGACATCGCTCTACTTTCCTCTGCCGTGTTTTCATCCAGTGCAGCTTTTCCCTCTTTGGGAAACTAACTGAGGGGATAACGCATCTTTTGTTGACATATTCCTGAAGCCTTCACTACCCGTGCGTCTGCTGGACTCACAGCTTTGATCAAATGTGATTGGCTGTTGATTTCAGTGTGTCCTTGTTCGATGGATGGATGCTCAGATGTGTTGTAGAGGCTCGCGTTCACAGATGACTGATCTGCGCCTTCTTTCTGTTCCAGTTTTTTGGTTTTCGTTGTCCTCTGAGGGTGCAGAGAACGGTCGGTTTGAACTCAGACAGAAACCTGATTGTTCAGATTTTTGCTAAATGCTTCAAAATCGTGAAAATTAAGAGAACTGCTGCCATTACGGCAGTTTGGCAGCTCCAGCCTTTGATATTTGTCAATGTTGAAGTCACAAGCATTGTGTCCTCTGCCCTTTAAATGCATAATAATTCTGCACTTGGAATTTAAAGGCGAGGTTAACAGATACGGTAGTTGGGAAGCAGCTGAACCGCACACTTAATTTTAATTGCAGGCCAGCTGAGGAGCGCAGGCTGACAGTTGGCTGAAAGAAATCAAGCAGTAAATGGACATCTGGTCTTTGTGCTTGGATCGGTGTACATTCAGCAGTGCTGGGCCAACAGCACATCAAGCAAACTGCCATTAATACCACACAAAACAAATGGCGGTGATGAATACAGGTAATGTTACCAAGTACGCATGAATAACGAGCGTTCAGATAAAACCGTGTTTGAAAGTGAATCCTTCGTGTGTGAAACAAAGGACAGACAGGAAGTGCAGTCCAGAATGACCCGCAGTGAGGAAAACGTGCGGGAACAATCTCGGGTTTGACGTGCGCGCCATTGTTTGGTCCTCATAATCCACTGTCATTGTTCTGCTGCCTTTTTTAATTACACTTTATGTGAAGCATTTAAGCCGAGGCCTCTTCTTTATCTTTCCCCGTTTCCTGTCTTTGAGCCGCTTTTTCTTCCTCATCTGTGAAAGGTTGGGAGACACTCGCCCTCTCTCTCTCTCCGGGAGACGCTCCGGTAACTGGCTAATTTCAGCTTGCCGACTGTCTTGTCATTCGAAGCTAATTGCATGGTTTAGCCTGGCTCTGGCAATTACAGCCACCGTTCTTTTGTGCGGGCGCGATAGCTTTCAGGGGTCTGGTGGTTAAAGAAGATGGGGCTTCTGCTTTTTCCTCACACGGTTCAATTGGGTGTTGTACTTAACTCTGTGAATGCAGATGTCTCCTAAAAGCACAAGAACAAGGAGCTCTGGGGAAGAATTAGCTGGAAGGCTACTGACACTAAGAGCAGAAAACAAAGCGGGTTCTGTTGATGGGTTGATAGTCTCGATCCTCAGACTCATTACCGCAGCTCGAGTGGCAGAAAGCTGGGACGGTGTCAGGGCGATATACAAATAAGACATTTATCTCCTGCAGCGTTTTCTTAATCACGAGGCCAAGCGAGGGTGCAGAGGGGAGGACTTGTTTCTTTCTTACATGAACACATTTGGCATGTGCCCACACTCCCCGAGGAACAAATGCACATACTTTGGACCTTGCCGCACACACACGGGGGAACCTCAGTGAAGATGGAGGCTTTGGGGTCAGGGCCGTCTGAAAAAGGTCGGGTGTCTGCTTTTTGCCAGACGTGTGGAATGCTAAACACAAAGTGTGTGTATCTGCGCGCTGCTTTGAAAGTGCTAATTATATAAATGGAAGTGGCTCATGTACTTTCAGTGAAAATATTCAGATAATGACTCCTGGACAGCCCGTCCATGGGTTACACACACACAAATGCTCACATGCAAAGTGAGCAGGGTTAAAAGGCCAGAGGCGTTTGCCAAAAGGCGCCTCAGAAAATCTCACACTCTAAGCAGAACCTGGGAACCGCCGACAGACCACGAGCACGAACACCAGAACAGTCGGCAAACACCGGGCACCTCCCTTTTTGCTCGGAAACTGTTGGAAGCGGTGCAGGGGCGCTTGGTTTGAAGCCCACTCAAACAAGCCTAAAGCTAATGAGTCCTTGGTTGGATAAACCAGAGGCTGATTGGGCCTGTTGGTGTGCTGAGAGAGCCAAATGTGGAGGGATTAGACGGGAGTGCAGCAACGCTGAGGGAAGACGTTCAATGTGACGCACTGAAGGGCGAGGAAATGTTTGGTGCTGTGGCTTCAATGGACTCTGGTGCACACACACTGAAAGGAAACACTTGGTATAATGTCTGCACATGCACACTGATGTGACTCATGCACGGCCTGCATGACCTGCTCTGTCTGTGGATACGATATAATTAAGACTCATTATAACAAGAAAAAGCACAGATTGTGGGTTTGCTGCCATCACACATTAATACGGGTTAGAGTGTACCTATGATGTAGTTGCTGGGAAGCATTGTTGTTTTTTTTTGGCTAAATTACCTGGAAATTATGCAGGTAATTTACTTAAATGTCATTACAGGGTTCTTACTTCCGTATTGTTTGTTTTTTACCTGAATTTGTAACGTAACATTTGTCTTTTGGGACACAAGAAAATTCTTACGGTGCATTTTAAAAAATGCTCCTATTTTCTTCCATTTCCATTTGAGAGCACACTTATAAATACAGTCGGCAACAAGGCCAAAATGAGCAACCTTGGGCTTTGTGGATAAGAGGCTCCTGCAAGAATTCTGAAATACACGAAGTCTCATTATTCTTCTAACAGGCCCAAAGTGAGAGATTAAACTCCTGCAAATACCAACAATTTTTCACCCGCCTATTCAAAACTCTAAAATAGAGTCGATAGCAGTCTTACAACAATAAGTTGTAATTGAATCGAAATTGATGCAAAAGAAATGAGTCCATTATATTTGTAGTAATAACAGGCGGCCTCTTGTGAATGTGTCACATGTGACAACCTTCAAACAAATGGTCCCAGTACACAGACCTTCAGAGTGGAAACAGATCAAGAAACCTATGAAATTATGATTTTCTTATGGTGGCATTCTGAATACTTACAAACACGTAGTTCCTCAGCAGTCATGGCACTGTTTCCAGACTGAGTAGCAACACCACGACTTTTGAAAGAGGTATTGGGTAACCGGCCACTTCATTAGTTACACCTTGTTCTTACAGAACTACCTTAATTCTTCATGGCACTGAATCAGCACGGTGCTGCAAACACTCCTCAGAGATTTTGGACATTTATGTGACAGCATCTGCTGCAGATGTGTCAGCTGCATCAATCTGGTGACTGTGGAGGATGTCTGAGTGCAGTTTGAGATGATCTGATCTTTGTGAAATGGTGCAATATCCTGCTGAAAGCAGCCATCAGAAGATGGGAACAATGTGGGCAATACTCAGGTAGGCCGTGGTGTTTCAAACTATGCTCAGTTGGCACTAAGGGCCCAAAGTGTGCCAAGAAAACATAACGCACACCAGCAGCAGCCTGAAGCACTGATAGAAGGCTGGATGGTTCCTGGGTGGAGCTGCTGCTCACTGGATATTTCCTCTTCTTCAGACCGCAGAGATGGCTGTGTGGGAAAATCCCAGCATCAGTTTCTGAAACACTTAGACGCGCCCATCTGGTACATAAATCACCTTATTCTAATGCTCACTCTGATCTTCTGCAGGTCGTCTTGATCATGTCTACGTGCCTAAATACACCAAGGTGCTGTGATTGTGATTGGCTCTTTAGTTGAACAGGTGTACCTAATAAAGTGGCTGTGTGTATCAGAGGACTCTAAAGGCAGTCTTCTGTTAGTGATGGAGTTTTGCAGCCTCCAAGGTTCTTTATTACAGTCGCTGCCAAAGTGCAAATGCACTTTGTTCCTCAGACAGATAAAGCTGGATAGCCTCTCTGTCCAGACTCTGTCCAGACTGTCCAGCAACAGCATCAAAACACTGGCAGGAAAGCTTTCCCATCATGAAGGGAATGTGGTACTAGCTAGTATCTGGGGCATTTTAGTTCCTATTGAAAGCAATAAATGCTGAGTAAACAATGATATGAGATCATTTTTATTAGACATACCATCCTTATCGGAGTTTGTGTTGAGAAAGACTCCTTTCCAAATCTGGACTCTGACTTCTGAGAGTTGTTGTTTTAACTCTATTGACACTTTGAGTATCAGCCCTCCATCATTACGCCATAAAGCAGCTGTCTTCTTTGCAACGTGTTGCACAAACTCCGTTTCAAGCGATGCTTTGCTGGAACCGCTCAGTGTAGCTGAACCTCAAAGCAGAGTCCAAAGTCCAACATATCTAATAACTACTTTTCCTTTTTGTCTTTGGTGCCCCCCCCCCTTCCTGTGGTGGATAATCAGATCAAACATGAGCAAACTGTGAGGTCAGGGACTGTAGCAATAATCCCTAAAGCTCAATGTCAGGCTTTTTTTTCTGCTCTTAGATGTCTATGACATCATAGAGAGTGTATTTAGTCATTTAAAGCGCACAGCTCAGGCTTCAAACTCTGAAGCCCCACCCACCTGCTGTTCAAGTCTGGGAGGGGCAGCCAATCCGAAGGAGGAGGAGCAGCTACAGCTGGTTTCAGCCTGATAAGGCGCAGATACAGATTATATTGAGCTGAGAATCACACAAAGCTGCTCTAGTAGAGCTGAAGAATAAAATTATAGATCTGATTACCAATCAGGATCTGTGAGGAAAGTCAGCTCCAAGTTAGGAATAATTTTAACATAAAACTGAAAAGAAGAAATGAATGCAAAGAACATGTAATGAGAAGCAAAAGCTCTGCAGCGCACAGAAAGAGCACAACTCCAAAAAGCTGATTGTGTCCTTGTGGAACCATCTTTGAAATATTTGACCACTAATAAGAATGTGTCAACTCTGATAGCCGCCCTTCTTCTTCTTTGAGTGTGCAATGGTTCAAAGAAGGCCAGATTTCCATTTGAGCAAAGGGACAAATGGGTTTTCGGACAGGGAAGCTGTCCAAGCCCAGTCTGGTCATTCAGGCTGATAAAATGGTGACAAATGGAAAAATTACACCACAGTGAGGCTTTGAAGTCGACAAACACTGGCTACAAGCACTTTGTATTCTGGATTGAGATGAGTCACCTTCGGACTGGAGTGACTGAAGCCTGAAAGCCTTTACAGCCAAGGTTAGGGCTGTAAGAGGTGCTGTCTCTCTAAAACAAACAGCAGCCCCTGTGATCTTATTTATGCATTCATTATGGGAGCGCTCTGGTGCTATTTCCAACACAATCAAAAACAAAGGCCTCTAGCAAACTGGCAAGTTATGCATCAAATGCAGTGTTGTAGGGAAATAATTGAGCCAGCAGGGATCAGCTGGCAGGAGGAGTGGAGTGGAGTGCTTTTGTGGCTGGAGATGCTGAGATGTTAAGTAATGCACGCTAATACAATGAATAAGGCATAAGGGCTGGTTGTTGACTTTAAGGAGATTACTGTTGCAATATCCATCAGTTCTCATCTTGAATTGCAGGATGCTGTGGGCCTTTGGGGGTTTGCTAATGTAGTGCCAATCCAAACACACGTACGGCGGGCCATCACGCCTTGGACGGCACCACCGCTGCAGAACCGTCTTCAAACAAGCTGCGCTTCGTCGCGCTTCAGATGATCGATGCTGCTCAGAGGACTGATTCAGCACTCAGAAAGTGCGGACGGCTGCGATGAGTGATGGCTGTGGGGAACAGCCTAACAAGCTCCAGGAGGAAGCAATGAGATTTATTCTGCATCTTCAAAGCTCTTCAAAGGCCGACCTAGCACTAAATCCACTTCTTCTTAGTTTCTAAATTATAGCTCCGGCCACTTTACTGTACTAATGAATCGATTCTGGTCCCAGACTTTTATGACAACAATATTTCTTTGCCTTTTCGCGGAGACGGTCACAGATGAAGTGAGCTGAATAATAAGCAAACAGTGGCTTCTAAAAGTCATTGTTTTGGATGGGCTGGGATGAAGACTTTGGGACTGTGAGCGAGTCATTAAAGACAGACAGCTGAGTAGGAGCATCTCAGAAACACTGATGAGAACCTGCTGGTCTGGGGAGGGACAGACCATTAACCAAAAACTGGGTGTTGGAGCAAATCAACTTAAAGGACTTCAAGGACCTGCTGCTAATCTCAGAGCAACGGTGTCATTTTAGAGTCTTTGGCACCAGCATCCTGTTTGGGGGTGTTTGTAATGGGATAGTATAAGGATCTGTACTCTGAACTCTGTGTGGATCGCACCACTGTCAGCTGGTGAGAGCAACACAAATGACCCCAACTGGATCCTCACTGACAGCCGAAGCATCAACCTCATAAAACTCTGAGTGAACTGGCAACTGTTTTCTCTAAAGAAAGAAGAGAAACTCTGCCGAGTATCAAGAGTGACAAAATGTCTTTTTGCCTGAACTAATAAAAATGGCTCCAGTCAGCAGTGATTTGTTGAAAGTGAGAATTACACAGATCCCTAGAGCGAAAGGAAAGGTTTACAAGATGGTAGTGATATCTGATATGATGATTTGGAGACAGTGACACTGACAAAGAGACGGGAGGCAGAGCTGAAGATGCTAAAATTTTCACTGGGAGAGAGCAGGATGGACAAGAGATGGTTTCTACATGTGCAGAAGAGGGATGCTGGATATACTGGACAAAGGATGTTGAAGATGGAGCTGCTGAACAGGAGGAAAAGAGGAAGTTCATGGATGTATTGAAGGAGGACACAGGAAGGGTTAGTGTGAGAGATTAGGATGCTGGGAGAGAGAGATGGAGGCAGATGATCCACTGTGACAACCCCTAGAAGAAGCAGCCAAAAGCTCTATGATTTAACTGCCAGCCCACATCAGCTAATGACTGAGCTCACAAGCTTCTGTGCTTCCTATTGGCTCCTCTCATGTAGGGGGCACTATTTAGGATGCCTCAGCCTCAATATAGTGATGCAAGCCCCCTTAATGTCATATCCACGGTCACTGATGGGTGCACAGTTCTGTACGGGGGTCTTTCTGCTGCTCTTCCTGCTGAGTATGAACATGCAGATGGAATAACAATTCTATTATAACTAAGGTGTTACCGACAGAAACAACTGATTGAAACGTTTGGACTCTTAGCATCATCACACCACAGACACATTCCAGGTGTTTTCCAGAATTGCATTCAAGTATTTCAGGAAATGAATTCCTGCTTGTGAGTTCTGTCTGTGGATATGCAGCATATCATCCTTTAATGCAGAAACATCAACACTTCTGCATCCCAGCCAAGTGTTTTAGATTCATGACCCAAAAACCCCTCAGCTCCGCTGTATCATCATCGTATCCATGCAGAGATGTTTGAAGCATAAATATGATAATGTTAGACCTCAATAACAGAAATCATACCCGGTGAGCACGCTCCTCTGGCAGGCAGTTTAGTCATTAGTTTGAAAGGTGATCCGGCTCTTTTTAAAGGTTACATTTATGCATGCGTAGACAAAAAGTGAAGGAAGCAATTAATTGTTTGTTTCTGGCTTTTTTGCCGCAAACTAAGATTCACGCTGGTCTGAGACCTGTTTACCTGCACTGGTGAGGTATTTTTAATACGCTGGCACTCTAATTTGTATGTCTCCCCTTAAGCCTTTAGGGTATCGGCATTCATGGCCATAACATAAACCCATATGATGGTGACACTCTCCAGGGGTCTCCTGGGTTTCTGTATTCTCTGACTTCAAGGAGGTTGTTTAAAGAAACTTGAAATGGGAACGCCGAATGAGGGAAAACACTTGCGTGTCTCGGCTTTAATTTCAGATCAAAAACATGCAGCTCATGCGGGTGAAATGTGAGACGTTATGCCACCAGTGTAAATAATATTCAATCATGCCTTTTTACAGGGGAGGGGGGTCTCTGGGGTCAGGGAGTAACCGAGCTTGCTTTTTCCAACACACCAGACTTGGATTACAATATCTGGACTTGATTACATTTGCAAAGGAAATTCATTAGTTGGATTATCTGTCTAAAATGATCTCAAAGGCTTATGGTGATATTTTATTAAATTTGTCGGTCAGAAAAGCCGTCGGCCACGGAACAACTGTTTGGGAATTTGGGAGTGATCTGGATCAGGGATTTCCTTTATTAAATGATGGTTGTTAATTTCAGAGCTACGCCTAAAACCAAAACAGCAGTGACGGAGACTTGATCCTCTGGGTTCAGTGGGGCTGTTTGCAGAGTCAGAAAATCTCTTGAAACGTGGGATATTTGTGTTTGGATTGATGGAGGTTTGCACACAGTCCTGCTTTCATTGTTCAGTACGTTACAACTCACTGTTATCAACAATTTGAGGGTGAACTCTGAAACTCACGGCTGCCTCTGATCCTTGTTTTAGGTGGAAGATGCATCACGGTGGTGAGACACAGACTGTCTCTCCTTCTTCTTTGTTACACTGTGTTTCTCTGCCTTCAAACATCCTGCGGCCCTAGCCGACCCCTCTCTGTCTGGGGCAGCGAGCAGCCGGCATCGGTGACCTTGGTTCTGTCCAGCAATTTAAATTCAGCTCCTGGTTTTATGTCGAACTGCTGGATTCCACTCCCAGACCCCCATGACACATCATTATCTGCCTGGGATAGAGTGGGGATCACTGCCTCTTATCCATCGGATCATCGTAGCCCCCTTCGCCCCGCTCTCACCCTCAGAGACGCAACAGCCGACCTTATGTAACGCAATGTAAGATATTTTTATGCTGTTTGCCAAATGGAGGGACCACAGATGGTCCCGGTAAACAGCAGAAGCAAGTTTGCACACTGCTCAGTTTATGGTAAATACATAATTACAGTCCTGTTTTGAGGGTGTAGTTAACTGCAGGCAGAGGCTTAAACACAATTACAAATCATCCAACTTGCTGAATTTTCAGTTTTGTGTGTTTCAGATGCTAAAATTGTATTTAATTAGATGGAAAAGGAGCCCAGCACACATTCAAACCTAGGACCTTGTTGATAAGGCGACAGTGCTAACTGTGAGCTACAGTAACTGCTGCGTCACAGACCGAGTTTGGAAGATTCAGGTAGAGGAAATCACCCCGCTTACATCACGTCATGATGACTCGGGCTGCAGGTCAGTTTCAGTCAGTCTGATAGTCGACGGGGAGAAAGCACAGAGTGCTGATAGGTTCAACCCAATTCCTTTATATTGTGCTGTGCACGCTTCGCGCTTCAGGAGGCTCTGTGATCGTGATGATCCGTCCGTGATCACGTGACTCCAAACCAGCTGACAGGGTCTGTGTGGAAACATTGAGGATTCAGCTCCATAGCTGGGAAGACTCAAGCATAAGGAAACAAATGTGAAGTCAGCGCGGCAGCGTCACTCGAGTGAGGCCTGTTGAATAATTAACGCCACTGAATGTCAGTGTTGTTTAAAACTAAGCAGCGTGGGCTGCATTCAAGTTAATTCGAGCAAATCGCACTTTGATCCAAAGTTGTTCTTGGTTTTTCTTCAGAGCATGACAGCCTGAACGCGCACGAGAAAATCGACATCCACCCCTTTTGTAGGATTTAATTAATACAGTAGGGAAATAAATAAGAAGGTTTCTGTGTTCTTCCTGATCAAAGTGAGCAGTCCTTTATTAAAATTGCTTTGCCCTTTTGTCCTCTCCGACCATAAACACAAATGCATCATTGTGTTTACAGTTGCTGCTTCTATTTGTCATTTATTTTGATGAGCTTCTGTTGTTTTCTCCGTTTTCTCATTACGCGAGGCAATGAGAGCCCCCCAGGACAGCTCTGTGCTTTTCAGTGTTTAACACATTTTTTTCAGAAAACGGGGGGAAAAAAAGCAGAGTGAGAACGCAGCCCACCCCCTCTGAGCGATATCAGAATCAACAGGTGAGCCCTCCACCCCCGCACAGCTCATCAGGATGAAGGGTGGTGGGAGCAGGGAGCCGTCTGCAGAGAGACGCTAAATGCTGATGTGGGGAAAAAAAAATCATGAAAATATGAAAAAGGATGAAAACATGCAATAAGGGAGCTCTATTTGTGGCAGCGGTGCCGTCGAGCACCCCAGGCTGCAATTTTGGTCTTTCTGGAAAACAATGCAAGCAGCTAATTAAACACCTACGGAGCAAACCCGTTTGGGTAGCTGCATTCATGTGGGTCAGACATCCATCATCGCCGCCCTCGCCGTGGGAGCGCGGCTCACATTCACAGCTCACATCACCGCTGTCGCTTCAGCGGTTCTGGCTCAGTGGGCCGTGCTGTGGCCTGTGGGTTCACCAGGCTGCGTGTGAGCGCGTTAGCCGAGCTGCATCGAGGTGACGCTGCTGCTGCAGAAAAGCAGTTTCTCACCTCTGGGGATGTCTTTAGGTTGAGTCCAGCACCTGTGCACTGGTGTCACGTGCACACGCAGCAGAAATGAGGCCTGCCAGCTTACAATTAAAGGTTTTCTCCTGACAGCTTCACTGTGATGGCCCTGATGAAACAGAAAGCAGGTTTAAGGAACGTCCACACTTCTCAGACCAGAAAGCTCCGTTTTAATAAACCATGTGAAGGGTGTCTTTTTTTATTTGACGAGCTTCGTGTTAATTCCACTTTAAATCATTTATTTCAGCTGAGCCATGAAGCCCTCTGTGGTTAGATGTCAAAAAACCCACAAGAGGAAAGTTAGAACATAAAATAATCCCATCAGTGCTGTAATCACTGAGTTTCTTTTGTAACGGCACATTTAGGACTACAGATCCCAGATCTGCTGGAGCAGCAGCGTACTGTCTCAGTGCAGCTCCACTGTGGTGATGACATGAGTGAACGTGGGATACTGTTTCCACCTCTGAGAGAGCCATTCTCTCACTGCACCACCTTTACCTCTCAGATCTGAGAGCTGATGAATTTGGACTCAGCTGTTTAAAGAACAGCAGCTAACTTCTGACGGCCATGACGAGGCTCGTTTAATATTATTAAAGTTTGGATTTCATGACTCAAAGTGAAGAAACCCTGATGATGGCGGATCTTTGGGCTCTGCAGGTACGGGTCAGCGTGACCTGTGGAAGGAAGTCTGACATGAGCAACATGCTACAGAGTTTCCTCACATCTCCAAACCAGCTGAAAGAACTTTAAATTTTTACATTGCAGCTTTCAGCCTCTTTATCCCCACCTGGCAGCTGCATTAAAGGATCAGCGCCATCATGTGTGTTCGGAGTACGTTGGTAATCTTCCACCGCCGTCAGAAAGGAAAGACCCAAATATCAAACCACGCCATCCTTTCTCTTCATCCAGCAACTTTGGAGAAGTGGATATCGTCTTCTAAGTGCTTTGCTTTCAGTATGTTTCCAATCCAGTCTGCTATTTTTGGCTCCCAGACTGTGCGAGTGTTTCACACAATCATCTCCGGAGTCCCAGAAATCACTCGTTCTTTGTGCCGTGTTTCTGTCGCTCGGATCGGAGGCCCTCCGCTCGCTTTGATGGATCGCCTGTTCTCCTGCCTGTGTCTGTCTTTGTGCTCCGAGTTGTGTGCTGTCGAGGATTTCCCACCTGGAACCGTTGCCGTCTCCGCCTCCATTTTGCGGCTGCCTTTGAGTGCGTTTCTTTCTGCTTGTTTTGTACTCTGACGTTTGTGAGAAACTTTTCTGCCTTCGTTCCTTCACGCTGACTTTTCCTCTTTTTGAATGTGCTGCTCGTCCTCCCCCGCCATCATCATGTAAAGTTTAATATCTTAACTGACAGAAATAATATTGTCCGTCTCAGCTTGATCTAAGGAGCCTGTGGGATGGCGCCAAAACTGTCACAAGAAAACCTTGTTATTGATATTATGGGACCTTCCAGGAAGCGTTTGACAGTTTCCAAAGTGGTTAGGACACATGCAGCATCATTCGCAGACGCATTTTATTTTATCTTCCTTTTCCTGCATCTTCGCATCCTGTCAGCTCCTCACTGTCTTCTGCAATAACTGCAAAATTGCCCTCTTGGAAAAAGTGGTGGCTCAGTCACAGCAGAGTGAAACAGATGTGACAAAAGACTGGTTGCTTTGATTTTTTTTGCTGCTAGTTGCCCAACTTTGAGTCTGCTGCACCCACCAGGTGACTGTACGGGTCACCTGGTGGGAGGCGACCTGTCTGATTCGGGTTGATTGCAGGCCAACGATCTGCTCTGAGTGCAGCTCATTTGCGACACGTCTCTGCAATCGGAAACTCAGCTCAGCTGCATGTATTCAGATTGCATTCCTATTAAAACCGATGCTGCTGAGAGGCCCCGTCACTGCAGTTAAATCTTTGTCCTGCAGAATTTCTGTTTCATCTCTTTAAGCAGTTAACGTGAATTTCTGTGAACAGCAATGGATTTGATGTTTATGCTGATTATCACCGTTCATTGCTCTGTTATCACAGACTGCATGAAATCGTCAACTTGATCCAAAATGATTCAATTTTAGTGCCATTTTATTACCGTCATGATGCACCACGTGACAGCTGGGATGCAGGACTGACCACTGTTTTCATGGCAACTATTTCAACAGCAATGACATCACAAATTCCTTTTGCAGGGTTGCAGTAATTTTGGTCATGCCACCGCCTCCAACCACAGCTTTCCTCATGCAGCCTCACAAAATATGCTACAAATTGACTTGAGTTCAAACTGTAAGAGGAAACGAATCGAGCATCACATTAGTGCGAGTTCAGATCAGCTGATCTCAACATAGTAGCGTAGCTAATGGAGGGTCCAGGGTCACCTGATCCAGGACTAACCCGAAGCTGATCTTAAAGGCAGAGAGGGTGCCGATGTCCTGAATCCAAACTGCTTTGACAGGAAAGCGGCCCGAAGGCTCCATCCTACTTTTAGAGACTCCAGCCAGCAGCGTGAGAGCTTTGCTGAGCTGATATGAGACGCGTTGCTGAAACCTCTGCAGCTGTGCTTTGCAGTCAGACATTTCCTGTCATTTCTCATGAGTTAAAGTCGTTTTTTTCCTTATTCCATGGTTCCAACATGAAACGTGTCAGAAACACCACACTGTGTGTATTTTTAGTAGATCATTTTCCGCTTTGCCCTGATGAGTCTAAAAGAACAAACATAGAAATGCTTCTGTGCTTGTTGGGTTTGACAGCGCTGCGCCGTGCTAACGTTTAAATGTGCAGTGTGTATTTATAAAGCAAGGATAATGCCATCTGTAGGCGTCCAGTTGTGGCCATCCAGTCTTTCTTTTTTCTCTGCCTCTGTCTGTGCTTCAGAAACGGCCCTGAACCCTTTGGCGGGCCGACATGGAGGCTATCATCAGTCATGGGTCGTTAGTTTGATCGTCCTTTCCATAATGGGGTCACTGTCACCTCAGCCTTTCATAATTCTGTAATTACTCTGTGTCTGGAGGTGGACTCTCATTAGCATGAAGCAGAGAGAGGAAGGTTCAGCGCCCGACTGCACGACCTCAGATTACTGTTTATTTGACCTGCAGCTTCAGTAAGATGCTGCTGCTGCTGCTGCTGTGAAACTCCCCTCAAACCTACACAATGATGTTGCTCTGTGCTGGTAGCAGCAGCCGGGGGGGTTGATGCGACCACCACAAAACTGAACAAGTCACTTATCCAACACTGCAGGTGAGACCTGGGTTAGCTGAGCTTCTGAGGGAGGGCATCGCCCACAGGTGGAAATAACCCCCCAAGCTAAGGTTTATGCTCTGGAAACACCTCCTCTGCTCCCTCGACCTCATCCAGCGCTGGATTTGTGTCTAGCGGTTTTTCGTCCCTTTCTCTGCACTCGTGGGTTAGTCTGGCTTTCTGCTCCTGGCGTCTTCGCTGTAGGTGTCAGGATTAATTAAGTGAAGTCAAATTTGCAGACAGTTGGTATTTAAGCTGATTTATGACACTGATGCATCTTAATATGCATGTGGGACAATGTGTGACTCTCCTTGTTGACCCTTGTGCGAACAGAGTAGACTGCACGTTATTGGGGACATAAATCTGTGGGTACTAACCTGATTATAAGCAGGTCCATTCATTAGAAGGACTTGGTTAAAGTTTGAGTAAAAATGTTACATTTCTTGGATATTATTGGATTTCACTGTCATGAAAACTGGAAAAACAAAGAATATCTCATTTATTCCTAAATGTTTGCAGCTGGGTGCTTAAAATTAAGCACTAATATCAAAATGCAAACATGCAACTTTAACTTTTGGCACTCCTTAAACTGTAGAGGCTATTAAGTGCTAATGGATCAGAGTGAAACTTTAACGTCACTGCAGGACCGTCCGATTTACTGACAACGGTCCAACTCAGTGCATCATTATTTGATTATATCATATAAAGTGGTGCTAATTGCCAGTCACATAACTGACAGTAAATATGAAATGAATAACGGAGAAACCTCAAAATGTCCTCATCGTTGTTCATTAAAGACAAGTTTTTTTAATCAGTGCTGGAGGATGGAAAAAGACACGTAGAGAGTAAAACATCTCATTTCCAGGACGCTGATCTGTGAAAGGTATCTCACACATGTGCTGGTGTCACATAACTGCATCCAAAATGCTCCAGAAGGCTCCAACAGCACAAACACGGTCCAGAGGTCCAGTTGATGGTGAAGCCTAGCAGACAGCTAGCAGCTACAGCCGCTATTCTGCTTCATCAATGTTCTTCTTCTGATTCTTCTTTTTTTGGCTGCATCCTTCAGGGGTCATCAAAGTGGATCATCTGCCTCCATCTCACCCTATCCCAGCATCCTCCTCCGTAACTGCATGCATGAAGTTCTCCAAGGTCTTCCTCTTTTCCTCCTGCCTGAAAGCTCCATGTTCATCATTCTTTATCCAGTAGATCCACTCTTCCTCCTCTGCACATGCCCAAAATATCTCCTCTCGACTGGCAAACTTATGACCACTGACATCTTCTGGGTGTGGCCTCGTAGGTCTTTAGGAGGTCAGAGTGCGACTATCGGTTTGAGTGTTAACTCAACAACAGTTTCTGTGACACCAGCAGCACCTGAGAGAACAACATTATTTAAATCTGTTGCAGAAGAAAGTGTTGACTATATAATCCAAAGGAAAGAAGGGGTGAGGCAAGAGAAGCATGAAAGCCGAGCAAATTTTAAGTCGCGGTTATAATAAAGCTTATTGTTGTAGGTTTATGTTGAGGTTAGCATGAGGAAACAAAAGGTGTGTGTGTGTGTGTGTGTGTGTGTTCAGCCTGGTGCCCTCAGACTAAAAGAATTATCAGACTGTGTCAGGAGACAAACAGGATTATCTGTGTCTGTCTGTCTCTCTCACTCGATGACTCCATATATCCATGTATGATACTCTGGCGGTTGCTGTGGAAACCGGCCACAGCAGCTCACTTTTCACTTCATGATTAGATTCTCGATCAGTTTCACTCAGTTTTTGCTGCTGGGATGAATCTGCAGTTTTGCATTGATTGTATTGATTTCAGGTGTCCGGGCAGATGAGACGACTAATCTCTGCAAGTTACATTAATCTGTGTGAAAGCTCAGCTGTCTTAAACCATCAGCTCAGAGGACACTCAGCCGTTCCCTGCTTCCTGTCAGATCTCCTGCTGCAGTGGTGGACGTCTGTATTAAACATGATCAAAGTTTCTAATAATGCGCTCAGCGTCATCCCTGTGAGCTAAAAGTTCATAAAGAGCAGAAATGTCTAATATGGTCATCTCAGAAACGCACAGTTCTCACTGTAAGTGCACAAGCCCCACCCACCTGCTGTTCCAAGGTCATGAGGGGCAGCCAATCAGAAGGGGGTCTGGGAGGAAATCGTGCTTTTGGTGGTTTTTGGTAAATTTTTAGGAAATTTTCTCCTGATAATCTGAAGTGTTGCCGTTACAACAACAAAAGAAGCCTCAGTTTGGTGAGAACTAAAGGAATGCCCAAACAGGAAGCAAGTCACTTGCTTCCTGTTTGGATGAAGTCTTGATGAAGCCTTAGGACATGCCCGACTCTGGTTACCTAGGTAACATTCTAATGTTAGCAGCAGCATCATTGGTTAGGCGCTTCAGTCGCTCGCTACAGTTTGCATCACCAGCAGTTCTTTGGCCCATCGGCACTCGTGTCATCCGTCTGGTCTCTGTGTCCACGTGACCGACAGTCACTTCCTGTGTGGGCACCCTTTCAGTGTGATTACTTCCCCAAGAAAACCAACATGGTGGCAACCAAAGGATTTAACAGAGGAGCTGGTGACATTATGTACCAGCTTCTGGTGTTCTGACGTGCTGTTTCAGCTGCTTTTGTTCTAATGGACTGAAGCAACAGGACAGCAGCGCCACCAGAAGGTCAGAGTGAGATCAAATCTTAAGCTTGAAATTAAACCTGTTTGATTTGGCAGAGTTTTTCACCAGATGCCCGCCACATTTTTTTTTATTTTTCACTGCCTGCATTAACAGCCACCAACAAACGGAGGTGTTCATCAGCACTGTGCTCTGGCTTGAGGCTGATTAGCAAAGCAAGCAGCTGAATTGTATCACCCTGGGCTCTGGAGGTTACCTGCTTCTAAAATGATCTGATATTTTCAGAATAAATCTATTAAATAGATTATATTAAAGCTAAGTAATAATCAGCAAAGTAACAAAACAAAAGGAAAATTACATGCCTCATAATTTTCTGCTTTTAACCTGTTGTAAGAATTCAAGGGCTTGTTGTTGACTCTTCATTAAGTGCCACTTTTCCTTCCCAAACATCTCTCTCCTTGACACGGCTGCACTCGACAGTGAACACATCTCTGCATATTAAACTGTAAAAACACCTCCAGGGACAAACTGCAAGATCTCCTGTTTATTTCTTCGGCTTAAATAATAAGTTGTTACTGTATCTGCATTTAAAGTGAAAATCACTGAGAGTGAGTGCTGCGGAGTTTGAATCTCGATCAGCGATTTATTACCTAGCAGGAAACCTCTTCTCCCCGCAAATTTGCCAGCACAGGAAGATTTGTACAGGACAAATAAAAGCTGATTCAAAGTGCAGCGAGCAGCCAGCTCTCAGTCAAGCAGAAAACAGCTAATGCTAACAGCAATCATTGCTCTCCATCTGCCAAGGCGGGAAACAAATGAGGTAGCTGCATGTTGTGACACTACATCACCAAAACATGGGGAGAGGAAAATTCCTCTGGTGGGTTTTGGTCTCCTGGTAGGCCCGCTCAGTAACACCCACACTTATATACACTGCAAACACACAGCAGCCACCGCTGCACACACTCACGGGCGCACATCGAGGACATTTATCATGTTCAATTACCTTCAGCTGGGATTTAGAAACAAATCAGTGCCAGGGTTTCAAACCACACACACCTCCCAGTGAACCTTAACTTAGAGCTGGACACTTTCCTGGAACCGACACATCTCACCCCCCACCTCCACAGCCGCCCCCCACCCCCCCTTCATGTCTTTGCTGCTGCTTGTCTGGAGGTCCAGCGTGTCCCGAACACATGAAATCACATTCCTCTCTCTCTAATGGAAACACATTATTCAGGTATGAGGAGAAGCTGGAAACACGGGAAAGCTTTGGAAGTGTTTTGCCTTCCTGGTGTTGATCCCGGCATCATTAGACACTTTCTTCCTCCCAGATGTTCGCCTCATCTAGAGACACTCCATGAAAGGCCTTATGGTATTTTAATAGAAGTGTGGAGGGAATTATATGAGCTGTCAATCATGGCTTTGCAGCGACAGTATGTTTGTCAGCACTTCAAGGAGGATTTCATTTGAGGCCTTTCTGAGTTTTTATTGTCTTAACATCCACAAGGTCAGCACAAGGTCAGTGATGAGCTGCCGAGGCTGGGTTCTGTTTTAGCCCCATGCTAACCGGTCATTCAGAAGCCAGACGATGCTGCCTTCCAAATGAAGTCCTAAACATTGATTTTGGCATCACAGTTTTTCCATTTGGGTGTTTGAAATGGTCAAGAACTCTTTGAAACCCTAAATGGACCCTGCATGGGTCCCCGGAGGACCTGCTGGGTTTAATGGTTTGTTGTCAGAAACATCCAGCATGTCCACTCGCTTTTTCCTCCAGCTCTAAAGCAGTGAGAGAGCATAAACACTGACCTGAATGACGTCCCTCCTGTACGGCCATTCAGCTGCTGGTTATTAAGGCCGGCCATAAAGTGACAATTTAAGGACAAACAGACCCGAATGTGCGGTCGTTTGGCTTCGTTATTCATCTTTGAAATCACACGGTGGCTGATTCTGATTGGGCAATTAAAGCTTTAACAATATGCGCCACAATTAGCAAGTCCCAATCGTTTAGCTTCATTTAATCCGACAAGCTGGCAACAATAGAGCAAACTCACTCAATGCCTCTATTAGGCAGTGCTCTGTTGGTTTCCCTTCCCACGACTCTATCTGCACAAGTCAGGTGGGAACAGAACAATAGCTCTGTGATTGATGGGCCTAAAAACAAAATGGCTGCAAAGGCCCAGGACAAACGTGATAATTGGCTTTTAATCTTGATCATTTGGGGAATTCTGAAGGCGAAGGCCCGGTCTGGTGTCCACCTGCCTGGATCCAGTATGATTTTGTCCTCGATGTTGGGAACAGATTATGACTAGAGCAAAGCTGATGTTAACAAAGAGCGTAAAAAAGGGCCGAGTGCAGAGGAAAACATGCAGGATGGCTGGTTTCCAAATGTGGCATTTCCAGCCTGCTCCCGCCCCCCCGACCGTTTCCTCCAGATAAGCGTTCAGCAGCATGTGAGGACCTCTCATACTCTGAGGATTGTACAGCAGACGCTCGAAACCTGCAGCAAAAGCACATTTCACTGTTTTTAGGGTTCAGTCCTGTTTCACATGCTGAATAGGCAGATTTTCAGAAACTAGATGTTAACCCCATGAAAATCCTGGTTTTTCCATCTCACTCTCAACCAGCCACGACCCAAAGCACAATCAGGATGATGGAGATCAGTGAGGCCCACCTGTGAGATCACTATATAGAATCCTCCGTATCATTGTTCATATATTAATCTGAGAAATGCAGTGGCAAGTGGGATGAAGGAAGGAGAGGAAACCAGATGCTGTGGGGAGCAGAGAGGGAACAGGAGATAAATGAGGCCAGGCGAGCAAAGAGAAGAGAAAACGGGAGAGAAGCAAACAAAAGTCCTCGAACAGCTGCGAGCGTGGAAAAGCTCCGTGTTGCTCCCACAGCCCGATTACCACATGTGGCCAATTGATGATGATTGAGGAGGTACGAGCCGGCTGTTAGCGAGGGACTTCCGATCAGTTTCACCTTTGGATTGACCCCTTGGTCTCAAATCCATTCCCAGCCTCCACTTTGAGACAGACATTAACAATTGAATGTGTTTAAGCAACGACTTGAAGTGAGTGCCGGTGAGGAGATGGGAGCGGGATTCCTGGAGCGACCATATTTAGATAAAGATGGAGGCGCTCATCAGCATCTTAAATCCTCGTTAAACACCCCGTTACTATTGTAGGGCCATCTTATAAATGTCATATTTTCTTATCTTATCTGGTGTGGGAGCTAAATGAATATTTATAATCTTATAAATGCCTGACTGGTCAGTTACAGTTAGCTCAGCTGGAAAGTGAAGCAGAAAAATCCAGTGAAATCAAATCTGCTGCTGGAACCTGTCACATCATTTCATTGGAACTTCAAATCTTTTTTTCTAGGAGCTCCGCTGCTGATACCTTTGCTCCAGGTACCAAAGAGCAGCTTGGGACTGTAATAATCTTTTGCAGCAGAGATTAGAAGATTGAAACCAAAGCTAATCTGTGGTTCGGGTCCTCCCAGATGGCTGCAGCGATGTTTAAGGTTTCTCTTTTTGAAAGAAGAAAAAATGAAGGGAAGCCAAAAAGGAGGCGGGAAGCATTGTAACATCTGGGAACCCATGTTGAAACAATGCCCCCCCCCCGTCCTCCCTCCCCCCTGTGGACCATTAGGAGACTGATGAGTGAACAGTTAGCTGGATCAACTCAGCATGTCTGCTTCTACTGCTCCCTCTTTAATCATTCCTTATCTCCACTGACATTAGCCCATCTCAGCCTCCCTCTCTCTTCCTGCCTCTCTCACATTCGTCTCACGCCCCCTCCCTCCCCCCTCCTCCCGTTGTTCATGGGTGGCGCTCTGTTTTCGGGCGCAGGATGACGAGGTTGGTGCCGGCGTTTGTTGTGTCTGGAAACGGAGAGAAATGCCAAAGAGTGATGGATGCTGGCTGCGGATTGGCTGGATCTGATTGTTTAGGCCTGAGCCCAAACCATCATCTCGTGAATCAGACGGTACTCTTTAATGACACAATGGAAAATATTTGCTTTCTTAGGCTTCAGTCTCACATTCGGGTCTGAAAAAAAATCATAAAAATGATCCAGTGACTTTATAAGAGAGAGCCGTGCTGCTCACAAAGCCTGAAGTGAAACGTCCAGTTCTGTAACACTGTTTGGGTGCAAGGTTGGAAAGTCTTTACTTTTTAATGAAGAGAGAAAGAATATCATCCAAAAGTGAAGAAAGAACACCTCAAAGTCATGAACTGATTTGCTGTCACTGAGTGAAATTAGTATTTGATCCCCGAGCGAAACGTGACTCGAGTCCTTCGGGTTTCTTGGCTGATGTTGGGTAACTCGAAGCTTGAAGGTCTGCAGACTCCGTGAGCTCAGTGTGCGTCTTCTTTAGCCCCTCCTGGGGGGCAGCAGCAACATGTTTGGGTCATCGTCGTGCTGGAAGACCATCCATGACCCATCTTCAGTGCTCTGGCTGAGGGAAGGAGGTTCTTGTCAAGGATTTTATGGTGCAGCCCCTCAGCTCATCCTCTGCTGCGGCCCCCTCCCCTTTAAGGCCACCCGTCCTTCTGATTGGATGTTGTAAGAGATCAGTGGGTGGGTGGTCCTGTGTCTGAATGACCACATGAGAGAATTCCTCCTCTGTATGACATCATATCAGTGGCGTCAGGGCCTGCAAGGCCTTCTCTGCAGGCCTAAAAAATATCTGAATCATATTAATTATATTTTGTCCATCAATACTTGTTAAATAATTCCAGATGGTCTGTACGGTTCCTTTCATAACTTTTCCCGTGGTCGCGCTGTTTCCAGACGTGTATTTTCATATTAAAGCAGTTAACCAATCACATTTCAGCCATCATTTGTTGCTAGGGTCAAAGAAATCTGCCCGGAGGCCTTCAGAATCTCTTCTGCAGGCCTCTGTAGCACAAA
>VUQK01038566.1:0-20135 GCA_015106715.1 Bujurquina vittata | reverse complement strand
GAATTAGGACAATTCTGCAAAGATGAGTGAGCCAAAATTCCTCCAGAACGCTGTAAAAGCCTCATTGCAAGTTATCGCAAACGCTTGGTTGCAGTTGTTGCTGCTAAGGGTGGCCCAACCCGTTATTAGGTTTAGGGGGCAATCACTTTTTCACACAGGGCCATGATGGTTTGGATTTTTTTTCACCTTTACTACTATACACCTTCATTTACAACTTGCATTTAGTGTTTACTTGTGTTGTCCTTGACTATTGTTTAAATTGGTTTGATGTTCCGAAACACTTAAGTGTGACAAACATGCAAAAAACAGGAAATGAGGAAGGGGGCAAACACTTTTTCACACCACTGTATAATCTCACCAGCATGTCCTGGCTTGTCCCAGGGCCTCCTCCTGGTATGACATGCCCAGATCACCTCACCCAAGAGGTGCTCAGGAGGTATCCTAGCCAGATGCCTAAACCGACTCAACTGGCTGGTTGCAATGTAGAGTAGTGGCTCTACTCTAAGCCCCTCTCAGATGGCTACACACCTTACCCTCTCTCTAAGGGAGAGGCCAGCCACCCTTCAGAGGAAGTTCATTTTCACTGCTTGTATGGATATAGGAGATAAAATGATCACCCAACACCTATTTTTGTTCCCAGCACAAAACAACACTATAATCCGATCATTAACAAAGAATGGCATAAAAGATGGACACACCTTCCGGATCTAAAAAAGTGCTTAAATCTGCATTCTTCATGACCAACAGGTAGCGAGTCCCATGGCTGGACAGAAGTCTACAGGAAGAACAGCCGTCAGCTCCTCTTCTCTGTGATTTCAATAAAATCACATCTGGTTTCAAAACACCAAGATGGCACTGGCAATGCTCAACTTAAGGCTTCATAACGCCTTAACAAACAAGTGGGTGAAGTCACAACAGCTCCATGAATCTTTTATACTGTCTGTGCTCTTGAGACATTACAGGGCCATGAGCTGTCTCACTCTGAGCATATTCACTGTTACTCAACTCTACTAATGTAAAATAGGCTGAAACTACTAAACCTTCCTTTGTCTGGAGATCTGCTTCTGGTGAGATTCAGGAGGTAAAAGAATAAAACCACTTTAGCAGTGAGACAGATGCATACAGACATCGTTTAGCTGGCCTGTGCTTCATGTTGGCTGCATTCCCATGAAGTGTTTATCACCGTGTTTTCACCGTACCAAAGATAAAACAAATGCAAAAGAAGTATGAATAAAATTTTACCACCTGATCTGGTTGGAGTTTGGTTAAACTTTGTGCTGGTGTTTTTGCCTCACCTCATCAATGTTGCGCAGCCATTTGCTGATGTTTTCAAAGCTCTTGGCGTTGGTGATGTCATAGACCAGCATGATGCCCATGGCTCCTCTGTAGTAAGAGGTGGTGATGGTGTGGAACCGTTCCTGCCCTGCTGTGTCCCTGCACAGAACACATATTTGCATTTTTTTCTTGGGTTTAGTGCAGCCCAAATAAATGGATGAGTAACTAATATCTTCAGTGCAGCACAACTTAAACAGATCATAAAATATCTCTTTTTAAAAAGACTCCTGAGATACCAATGAACATAGCAACAATTTTTTGATTAAGTAACACTTAAAGGACACTACTTGCCTTTATTTACTTTGTTAATTTTAAACAATATTTAGTTTTACTCTGTTTTGGTTTTGCTTATTCCTTATTTTTTGTTTTTGGTCTTGCACTGCACTGACCTGCATGAAAGGTGTAACAGCCATCCAAATATTGTTTACCAAGTTTACAAGTAAAAGGTCTTAAATGCAAAACTAACAGTGTCTCTCTCCGTCTACTATTCATCACTGTGAAGTTGTTCTAAACCACTGAGCTTTCTGGCTTGTGACCCTGTCCAGATTAAAAACATGACAGCATTTTAAAAACCTTTAAAAAATAAGTGAGAGAAAGAAGCAGCCTTTCATCCAGAAAACCATCTGAAACATACGTTTCATCTTGTATAGTGGGCAACAATGTAAATTTAATTGTTTTACCTGTTTGTGTGTCTGCAGATTGAAGGAGAAATTAAGCTAAAGGAGTATTTTAACAGAAATACATGTGTGCTACTTGGCTCATAATCCCAGTAAAGTCAAACAATCAAAACTGAATATTTTAATATTTGAAGTGTCCTGCTCAATCTGATTCGAAGAAAGCCCTACATAAAGAGATTAAAGCTAATTATTGCTTTACTATGTAGCATTAAAATTAATTAGTGCCACTTATTTATCTCAATCTTTTGACTGTAAATACGTCATTATTTGTGCCCATTACAAACCATAATAAGGAATTACAGACACATGACCTGCTTTGTGATGCTATTCTTTTTGTCACCATTAGAGGTTGACATAAATCATAAAATATTTAGTTAATGCGCACTTCATGTTCTGAACAGGAACCTGTGAGGCCCAGAAGAGCAATATTATTTTATTTTAATTCTGCTTTAAAAATCTGCAAATCCGAAGAAGACAGATTGACCCAGGTACAAACAGATTCAAATCCACCGCAGGTTCCCTCACACATCTGCACTAGCATCAGCCTCAGGAATGATTTCTTCCTTTGTGATGAAGCTCTGCTAACATCCATCGATCCCCACTGACACAAGAAAAGAAAGGAACCCAGGAGCACCAGTCTCACCAAAAGCAAAATCGAACCCACACTTAAAGAGGGTGTTTAACTTGAGACGAGAGTTAATCAAGAAATAATGTGCTTGGACAGGATGAGGGGAAAATCTGATCTGGAAAGAGACTGAAATGAATGTGATTTGGTATTAAATTGTATCAAAGTCATGGCTGTGGGCAAACAAAAATGCTATACATGTGCAAGTCATTAAAGTCTTGCAAGATATCTTTCATAACCTCATACTCATTCATCTCCATGTGTTTGACAACCACATACCAAAAACTAAGATACATTTTAACATGAAAGACACATTCTCACATTTCAAATATGTCCTGACACTCTCTTTGGACAAAGACTTTCTTCTCAGGAAACAAAAACATATCCTGACAATGCACCAAAAAAGTAATATTTTCAACCACTGAGTTTAAGAATGAAAGGTGCAATAATTAATTCAACATTAATTAGCTTCTTCAGTAACTGTTTGCCCACTATTGCTAATCCCCCTTTTAATGCTCTATATATTGTTTTATTGCTTTTTACTATCATGCGTCAAGTTATTTTATTTTACTTTATTTTTCCATTTAATTGAGCTTCTTCTTTTATATTGTTTTTAACGTGCAGTGACAACACAAATATCTCAGTATTTTTTCTTTTCATTTTTAATGTTTTGGCTATTGTAACTTATACAATGGCAAACTTCTGAGATAAATACAATATACCCGGTCTTAAAAAACAGCACCAATTACAATTTCCCAAGAGTCTAAGCTGACATGTTACTGAAAATACTTTTTTTTTTTTTTGGACTATTGTTTATTTTCTAAAGTACCAGTGGGTGTGGGTGTGCAAGTTTCTGTCCATGAGATAACATAAAAAGATTACCCTTGAATGGACTGTATCCAGACAAGCAGACAGTGTATCTATTTCATCCGCATTCACCTAAAAGCCTCTGATCAACAATTGCGTCTCCTTGTATTGTGCTAAAACATATTTCTATCTTTATAGTAATCATGTTCTTCCTACTTCAAGTTATGCATTAAAATTTATTTTAATGTCCCTTTTGTGTGAAAGTAAGTTATTAAAAAAATGTGTCCATGTCTCTCACTATAAAAAGTTACCTCTAAATATTGGCTCGTCATCTTCTTGGGATGTTTTTTTTTTAATTATCGTGGAAATTTTAAACAAAACCCAAGACAAAAAAAAAATAATAGAAAAGTTAATTTGATTTTGGAACTGTTTATACTACGGCCAATCTCACAGTTCGGGGGGGTCTGTTTCGGTACTTCAGGGAGGTATGTCGAACAGATGTTTCATTACAACATAACGAGGCACAAACTGAAGCACTGAAACATGATTCTCACAAACTTGGTGTTTTTCAGCGCTGCACACTTCTGCATAACACTGGTATACAAACAAAAAAATATCTACATCTTATAATTGACTCACCAGATCTGTAGTTTGATCTTCTTTCCTTGTAATTCAACAGTTTTGATCTTGAAGTCTATTCCTGCAAAACAAAAACAATCATGTCAGCTTAAACAATATCCATCACTTGTAAAACATATGGCACCATGAATAAAAAGAGACGAATGAATAAATGGCTCCGGCACTGATGCAAACAAAGAGAAAGTGAGGCTCAGAAACATAAATCTACAACAGTGAATGAACAAAGGCCACAAAAAGATGTTTCAAGAGAGAGAAACAGGAAGTGCTGCCACCATAAAAACAATAGCATTATCGCCTCCTGATTCTGCAGTGTCATGCCCAGCCTGTGAGCATATCAGCAGACAGCTGTGGGATCAGCAGCTGGACAACAACGGATGAACATAAACTGGGTTACTGAGGTCAGAAATATACTTGTTTTCAGGCAGCTGTGTGTAGTTTGCACCTTGCCTGCTGCTAACAAGGTTGAAAAATAAAGCACACTTAACTAGATGATCCTGTACCCTCCATCAAGTAAACCTTTTTAAATGCATTTGTTTTTCATTTTAACTGCATTTGAAGTTCAGCGTTGTTTTTTTAAATTCAGTAAATACTACAAATGGTCATGATTTCAGTGATAACTGAGTAATCAAATAGCATTTAAATTTGTGTTTAAAAATTGTGTAGTCTATGAATGGGTTTTCCTACGTACAAATAAATTTTGTGCTCTCCAAAAAGGTTTTGGGAAAGTCACCAGTGTTGCTGTAAAAATATTTCTAAACAGTTTGTAACAGGAGTAGTATTATAAATTGAAGATAGGTAAGGTAACACAGGCTCATTTCATTGCTTTAACCATATGTGGAATTACGGTGTAGTCAGGCTGTCCATTTTGAGCCAGGAAAAACCTTCCATATTCTGTCTTAAAACACTATGCTCACCTTTTGGCTACAACTACTAGCACCAAGAGGTTATTTGGCATTCGCCATTAAAACAAAAACAGAAGATGGATACTACCTGCTACCAGGAGTCCATATTATGCTTTGATAATGAAATTTTTGCCATTCAGATCAAGCCAAACCCTCGCATACTCTCACACATTAAATGTAAAGCCTAGGTGGTCTGAAATAAGACTTTTTTTTTTTTTAAGTATTTTAGGTGTTTTATAATAACTGATGTTTAAGCATAAAGTTATTTTTTCCTTTTTGGTTGGAGTTTGGACTAGGAGTGCAGGCTCTGTGGTGGGGCAGCATGCAATCTTTCTAAAGTGGATGTTTTCAAGATTTACAAATAACTGTCAAGCAGTGGAAAGTTACTGAGGCTTATTTTCATTTACAATGGTCTTTGAATTTTATTATTTTGGATATAAGAATGTAGAGCTCAAGTTAAGGGTAGAGGGGTTACTTATTAAACAGGGGCCGACTGGCCTCATGTTTTACTTTCTATAAAGGAGTAAATAACTTAACTGTTAGGCTTTTTTGACTCTTGCCAGTAGTTTCTTTCTGCTAAAAAAATAAATTGCAGAAGAAGGTGATTCATTGATCAGATTCACACCTGAAAGTAAAGCACCCTGCATTATGATCCTATTATAATGTATATATGAAGGCTGGGTGATTCATCATTTTCATTTTTAGCCAACAAGTTGTGTTTTCCTGTCAGTTCTGCTCTTTTTCAGAAGTTGTGGTTGTTAAAAAAGTCCAAGAAACAGCTGCGCTCTAGGTGGGGCAGGCCCATAGAATAATGACGGAACTGGCTGCCAAATTGTGAGTCACAAAATATTATGCACACCCCAGGGACAGAAAGATTCAGTTTGACAGCAAGATAGGCGAGGATTTAATGCTGTTAAAAGATGGCGAGTTTTCTACACAACAAAAGTTAAGCTCTTGAAATCAGGCTCAGCTGGGATGACGTGAAAAGTGTGTGTTACTAGTGAGAGCGTAAACACTGAGTGGTTCACTTTTTCACTGTGAGGTGGGCTGGCAAGTTATCAAGAAACTGTGCATTGTGGAATCACGAATCATTTATCCAATCAGTGGAAAAACAGGCATACCTATTCAGAAAAGAATGACGGTTTACATGAAATCTGACTGTTGAGCTGGATGTACATGGTTTATGGCTGGCTTTCTTCTTAATACCAGAGAAACAATTCCTTCCACAAGTATGAAAGCCACTTTAAGGTTCTGCCAGTTTCCGTGCAAAATCCATTATATCGAGAAAGATTTTATTCAACATTATGCATATTTACTTACTTAATATGCGTAATATGTAAGACAGAGGGGCTGAGAGAAGGATTGGAAGTGAGAATTGAGTAATGGATGAGAGATGGGGGTTTTCCAGTGAGTATTTTGAGAAGCAGCTGTGAATCTGTGTCTCCAAAGGTATGAGTGCAGTGTCAGACGAAGAACGCACTCCTGTTTTCATGTCCTGCTTCTGACGTTGGGAGTTTTGTTTCTTTCAGCCTTTTAGTTTTGGTGCTTTTATATATTTTTTTTATTAATTAGTTTATTAATCGGGCTCCTTTAATGGAAGCTTTCCAAAAAGTAACATGGAGAGGTTTTAAGTCTTCTCTGGCATATTATTTATGAAGTTATTCTGGAAAAGCATCTGTGATGCTTATCTCATAGCCTGTAAATATCTCAAATCAAAAAACATTATGTACTGCTTTAATCTAGTGATAAGGTTAGAAAATAAAGCAGGGTTCATCTGCTAGGCCTTACTTCAGCTACTTCAAGTGACAGACCTGGACGCTTCCACTGTGTGCGCGATGTTGGAGGATATTTTACTGGCTAATATTATGGCTCACTGGATGGTAAAGGCCATCCAATAACTGAAGTGCTGGTGAATGACATTCTAGTATTTAGTCATTCTGTTTCTTTGCACTCATTAGCTGACATCTGTGTTTGTGCATTGCACAGTACGGTTTACACATACAGCTTGCAGCTGGTAACTGAGCACGCCATCATCCTTGAATCAAAATAAAGTAACTTTTGCCTCCAAAAGAACAACACTGTGAAAGCCAAAACACCAGCATTGAAACTTCAAAATGCAAAATCCAAAACCAGTGGGGACATCCTGGTGGCTTCGTCAAACCACAGTTTTCACCAGCGTCTTGTAGGATGTAACCCTGTGGATGTTATGTTTTTTGCCACCAACAAAAACAGGAGAACATACTTCTGACAACCATAAACAGAACCAGTAAAATATGTGCTGTGGTGAGATTAGATGGTACCGTACAAACAAAAGAAAAAGTCTTCTATGAAACCTAAAAAAATTTGGTCCAGTGCAATCACCGCTTAAAGCTAACATGTCACAGGTCTGCCACATTTGAACTGTTATTCAGTAACGGTCCAACAGTTCCCCAGTTCCAAAGATTCTTAAAACAAAATTGCTGACATAAAATTATTATTGCACCACATTCGGTCTTGCAATAATTGCCTTTTTTTGTCTTTCAGTGCATCTTTGTCCTTTACTTTTGTCTTTCTCTAAGAATAAAACAGTGGCATGTTAAGTTCAATTCACATTTTTTATTTATTTAGCTTTTCTCAACTGGAGTATAATTAAAAAATATATATATTAGGTGGGTTACCTTGAACAGTTAATAAATAAAAATTTTTAAAGGTCTGAATAACCAAAATTACCGGTGTAATTCCTGGTGTTAGAAGGTAGCAAGTTTTAAATTGATATATGTACTTCAAGAAAAAAAACCAAAAAGATATTCATTATATTAACATGAGATACTTTTTCTTTTTTAAACATCATAACAGTCTCTTCATGTTTTTTGTTCCAAAACCTTTTGGCAGTCTGTACATATAGTGATGCAAATCACTTGGCTAGAGGTGTGACAGTTCTGAATCTGAGACTAAAATCATAATATCAACATCCATAGTTTCATATTGTGATTCCATCTACCGTTACTATGAAGCCACTTGAAGCTTGTAAAACATGCTAGTCCAGTGACAGCTGTAGAGATTGTTCAGGTAATGAGTGAACAGCAAACACATCAGAATAATGAAGTCTAACTTTTATTCAAGATTAAGTGATTAGGGCTGTGTTGACATAATTTTTTCCCCTCATTTTTTTGGTGTTCATTTCTTCCTAAGAAAACCTGAAGCACCAACAAGTGTGTGTGTGAGATTGGGATATACATATTTATAAATGCAACTACATAGTTATAAAATCCAACATATATATCCTTTACAACTGTAACGTGTCACTGTAAATAAGATATTCAATCTCAATTGGTTTTCCCCTGATTAAATAAAAAGGTATCCATCTACTGTTGAAGTCTTTAAACTGTCTTAGTATTGTTATAGCTTTTAGTTCCATTTTGTCTGCTGTTTGAACCTTTTTGACCACATCTGAATTTCTAACCTTAATTCAGAAAATAAAGAAATTTGGTCAGTATCCAGTACCTATTTAACCTTTATACACAAGTTATTAGTATATTCTAATCGTACAATGTGCCAGAACATCAGCAAGTGTTCTGACTGAATTATTATTAAAGTACTAATTTACTTGGATAACCATGTCAGCAGCTACACATTCAGATTACGTGACTGGAGAAAGAGGACATAGTATACATACATTTTTTTTTTTACAGTTTATCACTCTGCGTGCAGCTTTGTTTTGAATACAGAGGTAGTACAAAGACAAGACAAGACAGATGTTTGCAAGTGCATGGACTATGTTGCAGTTTTAAAAGGGGACAGCTCTACAAATAAACCTAGCAAAAAAAGAATGCACTGAGATCATTTCAGTTTTGTGATTTCTAATGTACCAAAGCTGGTATTTCTTCAATAGACTTAGAATGACAACTTATAAGTAACTGAACACCCCAGAGTGATCACTTCCTAAACTAAAGTAACCACAGTGAGCGTTGTCAACAGCTTCTGTTCAAGAACTTTTGTTCTGTTGATCCCATTGATATTTTAAATACCATCATAACAAACATAGTTTGTTCCCATGTGATGACACAAAGAGGTTAAAGCTCCAGCAACATTTGTAGTATACAGAACAACTTTTATTGACTGATGTGTTTTGACCAGTGACGTTCATGAGGGGCGACACATTCTGACATTATGCTCTTCCCCATGCACCTTGAGAGTAGGTGAACTCGTGCCAGAAACCTCTGTCCTGTTTTTATAAAATAAATAGAAATTGGGTACGTTTGGGATTTTCCTGCGTCAAAATGGACCTTTAAGGGGGTGACTACATCTGCATACACTTAAGACAATGGATCTACTTATATTCCTGTTATTTCTGGCTATTTAATGAACAAATGTATATTTTATGCTTGAGTAAATGACATCCCACATAAATAAATTACCAAGTATTTTCATTTCAATCCTGATCAAATCAATTTTCAATCTATATAATGGTGTAACATTTTTTTGCTTGTAGGAAAAACCCTTATGTTTACAGTGTGAATACCCCCAGCACCATTTTAACATGTCATTCTCAGCAGCTTCACATTGAGGAAGGTGGACAGAATATATAGATAATTTTTTTAAAAAGCAAATAAAGCATGTGCAATTGCTTTAAATATCTAAAGGTACTGACTTTCTACCCATTTTGCCAGAAAAAGCACCATGCTAGGAGCAAAGGTCACTGCTGAGTGCTGAAAAACCTGTTAGTCTGGACTGCTTTTCCCCTCGGGCATCCAACCAACACCACACATCTCTTCCATGAAGTGACACAGATCTGATCACAGATCTGGTGGCTTTGACTCAAATAAAGCACGTAGGCCTAAATCTTGTTCTAATTTTACTGCATGCTGAGAAACAACATGGGGTGTAATAAAACACTCCAGCAAGTCAAAGCAAAATGAAAACGATGACAAAAACAAAAAACTAGGACATGTGACATGAAGCTTTACAACAGTGTGACAGGTCAGGGCTATACCTGAACCAATCTAATCTAGCCTTGATGCCAGTAAGAATGCATTTGCCCTTTACAATTATGTGCTTTGGGGCATACAGAAAGACCGGGGCTTCAAATGAAAGCTCAGTCCAGGAATCGGGCAAATAACACCAGCACATTGAGACTTATATTACAATATTACTCATCACTAATCTTAAGCAACAGGAGTAAATGGAGCTTTTGCTTGGGCCACGCAGGGACTTGACATAGTTTGACACTTGACTCATGTGAGCGTGATGTTTGACGCATGCGTTTATTGGACAGAGAAGGGGGGGAAGGCTGATGATGCCATCATGATGAATTGTTTATGGTTCTCACTGGAACACTTGAGCAAAGTAAATAAGAATATTTACTCAAGTACTTGAAATACAAACTGGGGGCAGTTCTACTTTCGAAGAGAAAAAAAAAATCACTTTTCAGTTACTTTACTAGAGTTAAATTTACTACATTCAGATTTTACATCTAAAAAGTGATGTTATTACATGATATTATCAATTTCTCCATATGAGAAGATCCTAGCAGCTTAAACAGCTTCACCTCTACCTTGTGTAGATTAACGGGAGCAATAATCAGTCCTTTAACTTGTGATTGTCAAGTAGAATTTGCCTTTGTAAAACAGCCATTTCTATATTGCTGCAAATTCAAAACATCCAGACATTTGTTGCATTTAAGGACCAAGCAATAACCCCATATAGGTTGATACCGAGAAGTAAACACCTGTCACTTAGATTTTTTCTAGTGCAGCACGGCCCTGTGGTGCTACTAGCCTTGCTAGCTTATTAGCCACTGGGTCAAGTGAAATGACGGCAATCCTGGCAACTTAACGGGCTGTGCTTGTTGCTGCCCACCTAAACCAAATAGTTAATAACGATAGCGTTTAGCTATTGAAGTCGCAGTCATTTGAAAAAAATTAAAAAGGTGTGACTGAGGCTTTAGTAAGGCCTCATAAAGGCTGCACAACTAGCATTCCAGCTAACCTGTACAGGCCCTGGAGAGCCGATGCATGCTGATAGCACCCTAGCCACCAACAAATGCGTCCAGCTGCAGGGTAAAGAGCCAGGCGAACCTCACAGCTGTCACACTACCTCCGGCGGATGCAGGAGGGTCAACAAAAATCACCTGTAACACCACCCGTGGTCTTCTTCTTACCTATGGTGGAGATAAAGGTTGTGTTGAAGGCGTCGTCAGAGAAGCGGAACAGCACACAGGTCTTCCCCACGCCCGAGTCGCCGATCAGAAGCAGCTTGAACAGCAAGTCGTACGTCTTCTTCGCCATTGAAGAACCAGTTTGTGTTCACCTCGACAGATACAAAAACCGATACCCTACAGTACGCCTGTGTGACGTCTAAAGCCAGCTCCTTGGCCACCCTGACCAACAACTGTCCTCTTGACTGTTAAGAGTTAACAAACTGTGGATTTGTTGATTAGCTTTGGCAAGCTAGTTGGCTAAACACCACCCAAAATAATGTGCCCGTAGACTCGTCCAAGAAGTTTTAGATTCCCAAACCCGACTGTGGTTCCCCCCTTACAACATGAGAGCAAAAATGGGATCTCCTCCTGTATGATTCCTCTTTTCCACTCTTTCTTTTCTCCCACACAGTCGGGACAAAATGGCTCCTCTCTCTCACTCTACCCCGACTCACTCTTTCTTCAAACTAACGGCGAGCTAATTCAAATTCTCGGCACACCCCGTCATTCCAGAGCCCTGGCACAAGCTCGACCGAGAAGAAGCTGTGAAAAATCACGACATGAAAGTGCGTCAAATTTATGTCTGTTCCAAGTAATTTTGCTCTTTTTTCTCTGGACAGATTAGAACCGAAATACAGACGACCGCCGTCGCCTTCGAATGGGAGCCACCCCGGCGACACCCTAGACCTTTTGGCACGCCTTCTCCCGCCCTTTCTGTCAAAATTCACGCCTCTGATTGGCCTTTTAAGCTGCCGCTCTTTCAAGCGCCTTAATCTGAATGGCTATCCTAGCAAACATTGTAGAGATAAATTGGGGCGTGTCTTAGCTTGACAGAAAGGGCAAATGTTACTGTATAACATACAATGACATTTAGGCTCGAAGCTCCCTTCACCTCTCACTGTGAAATGCGGCTGGTGACCCAAAATGGCGACGAGTTTCTCGCAGCCGGGCTGTGTTTCAGCTTTCACTGCAAGCTGGCAGTTAGTGCGGCGACTATCCCAGCTGTGAGTCAGGCAAAGTGATGTCATATAGAAGTACTTCTGTGCTTGTTACGGGCGTTTCCCACATCCTCTGCTCCGCGAATTGCAAGGTCACTGATCCTCTAAAGTCTCGTAATAACTATACACACTGAGAGACAATCTGCATGTACACATAACTCCTGTAGGGCCTTTTAGAGTTGGCTTTGTGTGTGAGAAAGACGGAGAGGGAGAGAGACTCTTTCCTTCTTCCGCCTGTCAGAGTTGTTTGACTCTCAGACACTCCTTAGGAATGCTGAGTATGCCCTGCTTTCTACTGCCAAGTACAGACTTGACGCAAACGAAGGGAAAAAGATATGAAGAACGAAAAAAGTCCGATAAAAAGGAAGATTTATACAGGGCTAAATAGTCTATACTGCCTCTGCAGCACGATGCCTGCCACAAAGTCACAATACAACCAGAAAACTGGGCAAGCTGAAATTTGACCACACTGTGGTACAAGATGAAAAGCCAGGAGATAAAAGTTCTGCGCCACATTGCAGTGGACCAAAGTCAACAAAGCTTCATCGCTCCCTTTTCTTTTTCACAAGCCAGCCAACCAGAGATCTTCCTCAGGCAAACACCCACGTCAAAGCAAAGAGTCATCCAAAATATGGAAAATTAAGAAGAGACATACTGTACAAGCACAAACCTGCAGTCAAAAAGTCACAAAGTGATTAATTTAAGTGATAAGGTAGGGACCATAATGAACGCTTATACACCTAAAGTATTGCTATAAATACACACGTTGTTATGTTCTGTTTATTTAAATCCATGAAAGTCTGCACAGTTTTGTCAGGATAAGCTAAATAGTAGGTTTCATGTTGAGACCAACAGGAAATCATTTATCTCAGACTTTATGTGTCACTGGAACAATTATAATAATGTGTAATCCTAATTGAATCACTGCATTCTTCCTCCACTGTTAGGCAACCCTTTTAACCCTAATAAATCAACGGAGAAATCCTTCGGGGCCCCTCGGGGCTTGTCTCACAGGAACAGCAACCGCTGTACCTCTCAGATTTCTTCCCTGCTCTGCCTATTATACAAAGAAAACAGCCTATTAGGAGACATTTTGTCTTTATTTTGGAGATGAAAAGAGGGTGAGGAGTAACTGAGCGTCAGTACGAGATATGCATGTTTATTGATGCCCCAGAGTTTATGTTTAACTTGGAATATTTGCTTTACCCAATCTGCACTGGAGCTGAAAGAACTATTTGAGTCATTTAAAATGCCTAAATTTCCTGTTTTGGTCCAGCAATGAGCTAGAAAGCTCTTTTTTTGTGTGTAGAAATCCATAAATGCTTGATATGTTGCATCATATCTTTAAATCATCCGTTTAGCATTTTATATTATACAAATCACTCTCAGTCATATCCATATATTTACTTCACACACAGCTATAGTCTGAAGTGAGCTTGAATACCCTTGGCTGTGAATGACTCATAAAAGGTGACACCAGGATCACCTGAGCCGGGGTAATTTTTAGTACTATTATGTGTAATTTTCCATCAGTCCAGTGCATTCACTTATTATTGCTTTTACGGGCACATTAAACACATCTCAGTGAGGTGTTGTTTCATTTGTGTCCATTAGCTTTCCAACCATGCGCTGAATTCTGCATGTGGCTGAGACTTTTGCCTTTTACTCAGCGAACACAGTAAAAAAATCACATTTAAAGAAGGAAGTAGTTGAATGTAAGGTTTGGTAGTTTTCCATCACTCAGTACCCCCACCTCACCTCCTTCGTTACACCTGGAAACAGTCTTGGCTCACGTGAATATCTCCACCTTCTTAGGTGACATTGAACGACACCCTTGATCCCGCAGGGGGGCGCTGATGTGTCACATTTGGATGCGCACGCTGGTTAAATGATTAATTTCACATTTGCCGCCCTGTCCTCAATTTGTGCTGCTTTGGGACAACAGTTGTATAAGAACTGGGATGCTAGGTTCAATATATGTGTCATGAATGTGGGAAATGACTCATTTTTATATGTAACCATTTAAATGTGGGTTATACTTTGTGGATTCATCCAAATCAGGGATAAATTATTTCTTATGAGTAGCATTTACATAGCCATAGTTGTTATGTGATACTGTAATTGATGAAAAGGATCTAATGTACCACAATTTGACCATACTTACACACTCCAGAGCCACCTATCTGGGAAGCTTACAGCACAAATCAAGTGACAAAAAGTAATTATTGCTTATATTTTTGGATCATTTCTGCATATGTGGATCCCTTTTTTACTGTGTAGTGATGCTATACAGGAGTTTATTCTTTAAAATCCTCAGATACATTTTTCTTTTACAATGTCACTATCAAACAAACATTAACAGTCATTAACTGTCACTTCAGGTCATATTCTCTGTCTGAAAATCATCCATCAACAGATCTCAGTCTTTACTGTAGGAGCACTCAAGATTCTAGATTCAAAGCTTTATTGTCATATGCACAGTGTAGAAAAATTGTTTCCATGCACAATGAAATTCTTACTTTGCTGCCCACGCCGGATGCCACAATACCAAAAAAGATAGATAAATAAAATTAGCATGCAGGAAAAATAAAATAAAAATACACATATATATATATATATATATTATATGTGTGGGTGTATATAACTCTTGAGGAAAAGGTATGTACATTGTGCATATATTCTGTACTGTAACAGTCTGTGGCCTGTCCGTGGTCTGAACATACATGTGCAGCTGTATGTAGACAGATAAACGAGTGTGTCCATGAGGTGTGAAATGACTCCCAAACTGCTTAGCTGTTTAGGAGTCTAATGGCTGTGAGAAAGAAAGAGTTCTTTAGTCTGGTAGTCCTGCATTTCACACTTCTGTACCTCTGGCCCAACACAGTGTTGGGGGTGGGTGGGGTCTTTCACGATGGAGGCAGCTCTCCTGTGGACTCTGCAATGGTAGATGCTCTGCAGAGAGCGTTGTGCAGTCCTGGTGATTTTTGTAGCAGTCTTTACCACTCTCTGCAGGTGTTTGCGGTCCTTCACAGTAGCGCTGCCATACCATACAGTGATGCAACTGGTCAGGATGGATTCAATGATGCAGCTATAGAAGTTGTTGAGGATTTAGGAAAAGTGTCTGTTCCACAGTCTTGACTTGAACATTAGCATCAATCATAATGTGAGACATGCCATTTATATGTGGGGCAAATAAGAAGGGATACAAATGCTTTTGGACACATATATGTTTTTTAAAAACATGTCTTTTCTCTTTGTATATTCCTTTTTAACAAGTCTATTTCTTCTAGAGTGTCCAGTGCCACTGTTGCTTGATCACATCACCTGTTTATCATGCAGTGACAGTCTAGTTTTATGATAACTTATGGGGTGGGATGGGGGGTGTCTTGAATATCTTCTGTCTTTAATGTGAGACTAAAAGTAATTAAGATAATTGCACAGAAAAAGAAAAGTAATCCTCCTGACCCTCCAGTGATCCAGTAAATACAAACTCCTGCTGGGCATCCAAGCACTCTTCAAGGGCAAAAGCTTTTAATTTTAGGGGAGAGCTCAATGTTTTGTTTTGTTTTTTTTTTTAAAAAACAGTTTTGTTTGTAATGATGAAAAGGTTCAGCCATAAAAAAAACAGTCTGAAAATTAAACACCTTGATCAACTTGTCGTTTTTTATACCAACATCTAGTGTGTAATAAGACGGGATTTTTTCCCCAAGCTTAATGCACTTAAATGGGAAGGTGTGTGGGGATATGTAGGGGTTAGGCCTATAATAATAAGCTAAACTATAATTTTAAGAAAACGTTTCAAATTATGGGGGCGTCCACTGTGTAAACACACACATACACACACTGGCCAGTTTAGGTTGTCAACTGTACAAACCATGTATACATGCCTATGGTACAAACCACCTACGACCATTTAACGAGTTGGTGGCAGCCTTGGACAAGAATCAAGTCTCTAGTTAGACAAAACTCAATTTCCCATGATTCTTTGTTCCACTCCGCAGTGATGTGGGGTGTGGTGGTGGTTGAATGACTGCGTAGGGGGGGTACAAGAGGGAAGCTCTTTGGAACAGCACCGGCACGAGCACCGGCACCCCGGCGGTGGAAACGTAGCTAACGTAGCTAAACGTTTGTGTCTCCGGACGGACCCAGAGCTGCAAAGCCACCTCGGAGCATCTCTGCGCGGAGGACGGGAGGATACGTACAGCGGTCTGTGGCGGAGCTGCCGGGTGCGCACACCGAGGACGACATGAGTGTGATGTCTGATCTGATTTGTGTCATAACCGGCAGTGTTGGACTTTTTTTTTCACCGTGTGAATCCGGACGTGTGTAGCGGGACTGCAATGGAGCGTCGATCTAAAGCGTGAGAGGTGCTGACCGTCCGTCTGCTTGGAGGCTCATTCACACACAATAAGCAAAGGAAACTGGCTGTTACACACAGTGGCAATTCATCATTTGTACTGGTAAATATCTGAGTCTATGCTCTCTGGCACTGTAGCTGTTTTCCATTGTGATATTATCAAGAAGCCATACTGAATTTTTTATTAATGATTTAAAGAAACACCTACAGTTAACAGGCAGGATATATCCTCATTGAAGGCTTCAGAAGGGTTTGTGGACTTGGATAATACACATTTTCCTTTTTTGTTGTTTGGAACGAGTAACAGAAGCCAGTCATGTCAAAGAACAAGAGCAGTGAATCAGTGAAGGTGGTAGTTCGATGCCGTCCTTTGAGCCGGAAAGAGGAGTCCAGTGGGTCTGCAGGGGGAATAGTGCAGATGGACCTGCGGCTGGGACAGGTAATCCTCAGAAACCCTCGTGCACCACCAAGCGAGCCCCAGAAAACATTCACATTTGATGCAGTGTATGATGCAAACTCCAAACAGCGAGAACTGTATGATGAGAGCGTGCGGCCGCTGATAGATTCAGTGCTGGCGGGGTTTAATGGCACCATATTTGCCTATGGGCAGACAGGGACTGGGAAGACATACACCATGCAGGGAGCATGGCTGGACCCAGAAAAACGAGGTGTGATTCCCAACGCTTTTGACCATGTCTTCACACACATCTCCCGCTCCCAGTCTGACAAGCAATACCTAGTGCGGGCTTCCTACCTCGAGATCTACTTAGAGGAGATTCGGGACCTTCTTGATCCCAACCACACCAATGCCAGACGCCTGGAGCTCAGAGAGAATCCAGACACTGGGGTGTATGTTCAAGATCTCACGTCATGTGTCTGCAAGAGCATCAAAGAGATCGAGGAGGTGATGAATGTGGGCAATCAGGCAAGAGCAGTTGGGGCAACAGACATGAATGAGCATTCGTCCAGGTCCCATGCTTTGTTCTTGATCACAGTGGAGTGCAGTCAGCCTGGACCAGATGGGAGGAAACATATTCGGGTTGGGCGCCTTAACTTGGTGGACCTGGCTGGCAGCGAGCGGCAGGCCAAGACCGGCGTCCAGGGAGAGCGCCTGAAAGAAGCCGCCAAGATCAATCTTTCTTTGTCAGCCCTGGGAAATGTTATCTCCGCATTAGCAGATGGGCGCAGCGGACATGTGCCCTACCGGGACTCCAAGCTGACCCGGCTGTTACAGGACTCTTTGGGTGGAAATGCTAAGACTGTTATGGTTGCCACACTTGGCCCGGCCCCCCAGCACTACGATGAGACTCTCACCACCCTCCGGTACGCCAACCGGGCCAAGAACATCCAGAACCAGCCCAGAGTCAACGAGGACCCCAAAGATGCTCTGCTGCGAGAGTTCGAGAGAGAGATTGCTCGCCTCAGGGCCCAGCTCAACTACAGGAAGTGGAGGAACAAACAGAAGAATGAGCAGATGGAAGGCGAGAGCTGGGATGGAGACAGGGAGAAAGAGACAGAGGGCGAAGAGGATGATGAGGTGGAGAAGGAGGCAAAGGAGTACGTGAAGCTGGAGGAGCAGCGGCTGGAGAGGGAGAAGGAGGCCATCAGAGGAGACGAGTACATGGTGGCTGAGGAGAAGCAGAGGCTGCTGGGAGAGAAAGAGAAGATGATGGTGGATCTGAGGAAGGAGCAGGAAGCCACAGAGCAGCTGACTGCCAAATACAAGGTGAGTCCAACCGAGAGGGTTTGTTTAAACATCCTGTCTGTCTTTGTTCTTTATTTGCTTTCTTTCTTCTTTCATTCATTCTAGACAAACACACACAAAGGACAAAATTTAGTAGTGCATTCACAGGCCTTAAAAGAAAAGAGTGGGACATTAAACAATGAAAACAAATACTAAAAAGAAATGTAGGGAGATGATGTAACTCCACAGATAATGTTAGATGGTGCTACACTTTGTAATGGTACAGAAATTCACTGGATTGAATTGAAAATACTACAAATATAACAGTTTTGTTGGAAATGTCTGGCCTGAACATCATATTTTGATCCTTACCCTAAATATCCTAAGGCCAAACCGTGACCTTCACCTAAGCCATAATCTTTTTCCAAACCTAAACCAGTGCTTTTGTTGCCTAACAAAACTGCTGCTGATACTGCATCAAATAAATATAAATAAATGCTTAATCAGTTCACTTTTGTGAAACTATATATATTTATGTTTTTTAGAATTCATATTTGTAGATATAGCCTAATTACTGTGCATTTGGATGTCTTATTTTATCCATCCAAACCCCCAAAGTATTCAGTTGTCAAGTATGGTGACAGGCATCTTATTAGCATCTAATTTTCAGGACATGTTTTTTTTATTGTTGTTGCTATAATGCAGCAACATTGATTATTAGATATCAAATTATATGATGAGTAATTTTCTGTAATGACTTTATCAGTGATAGTGTCTGGCAAAAATATTGTTCATTCAGTTCCATTACGGGAATATTGAGCAGTAACTGTTCATCATTTATCTACTGACTGATGTATTTATTGATGATTTGCTGCCCTGGTGTACCCCTTTAATATCAACTACTATCTGAGAAGCTCTGCTATACTTTACCTTCCATTTGATGCATGGAAACATGTACAATGAAAATTCACTCATACATATACTGATTAGTGTTATTGTCCATTGATCCAGTGGATCAAATCCAAATGTTCCTGGCTCCTGAATTGAGGGATTTTTTTTTTGAGTCTTTCAGTTTTTGTCATGAGGACATTTGTAAAAGAAGAAGCTACTTTCAGCTGCTCCCTTTTTCACAAAAGGTTGCCACAGCGGGCAGCTCTGCATGTTTGATTTGGCAAATGTTTTTAAGCAACCCTAAAGGGACACGTGTGCCTCCTGCCAGGATTGAACCAGGGATCTTTTGCTTATTAGGAAAAATGGGCAAACCACTACACTATGGAGCCACTAAAAAGGGCATTTGTAAAAACGTAAGACATTTAATCCAGTCCTCACTCTGGACCACAGCTGCAGATGCATGTTTGTACAGTTAAGGCCTTGTGATAGGCTTCAGGTTCAAATTTGGTTTTGGTTAAAGTACAATTGCCACTCTCTCTCCAGGGGTTCTCTCCAGGGACTCCTGCTTCCTCTCACAGTCCAAAGACTCATTTTAGGGTAATTGGTAGGCCTGTCGCGATAAACAATAAATTAATTAATCGCACGATAACTTAAAATGAGGTAGACAATTTTTATTTATCGGCTTCATCGTTTCTAACTCTGTCCCCTCCCTTTCTCATTTCCTAAGCGTAAGGGGGCGTGAACTATGGCGTCAGGTAGCCAGCTGAGGCGCATTGTCTTGTACGTCTGCAGCATTAGAGCCCCGAGAGGAGTTAACAAACTAAAGAAACGCTGTTTGACACTGGGGGAGAAAACCCAAAATGGAATTGGTTTCAAAGTTGAACAGTGTGGGAGCGCTTCGGACTTAAACAGGGTTTCCGCGGGGTAGTAAACGGTAGTAAATTAAATGAGCTCAAATTAAGGCTAGTAAAAAGTAGTAAGAGAATTGACTTGGTATTAAATTTTTCATCACCCCTTCAATATATTTTGACTTTTCCATTGA
>VUQK01038565.1:0-20975 GCA_015106715.1 Bujurquina vittata | reverse complement strand
CATTCTGCGGCGTGTTAAGTCATGGCGGCTAATTGAAAAAGAACACGGCGTGCTAGACGATCCCAGGTTTGGGACAGTTTCACACTCACTACGTTTTTTTGAACGGAGTGAGTGTGAAATTGTCCCAAACCTTGGATCCGTTTTTTCTTTTTCAAACCGGGATGGGAGCGGTTAGACAGCGGAGGATTTCGCTGTCACTTTTTGGGGAAAAAAAGGTCATTATGGGGGTCTGAAAATACGCTAAATTGGCAACACTGTGCCCCCCAACCCCTCGGTCTGCACTAACCTCGCGAGAACTGCCATCCAGGCTACTGCAGGTGGCAGTTCTCGCGAGGCTACTGACAGTTCAGTTTGGAGCGGCAGGAATAATTTTTTAAAATTATTATATTAAAATACGGGAAATTTATGTGAAAATAATAAAACCGGAGGACGGCTGGATAGAGGGGTAAAATACGGGAGTTACCTGGGCAAAACCAGTATTCAGTATTTTGTTGGCTAAATACCCAAGCTAACATCACAGCACTCTGATATATATTAGAGCTGTATAGAAAAAAGCACGACTGACCAAGGTTACAACCTGAGTGCTCTCTGAGGCGTCTGATAAAGATGCTGAAGATACTGCAGTGGATGGAAAAGGGTAATTGGATCCACACGCTGACAAAAAACCAAAAAGATGCCAAGTGGCAGTCCATGGGGAGATGCTAAAGATGCAGTTCTCTGATTTTCACAGCTAAACTGATAATTTAATCCCAAATATTTTGTCATCATAATCATAGGAATTCAAAGTTGTTACTGTAATTCAAATGTGATTAGTCAGCCCTTATTTATTTAACACCATACTACATATAAATTCAGCCAGGACATGGATGAAAAGCTGATTATGTCCTGTTTTGGTATCTCTTTAAAAAATTTTCATTTAAGTTTTGAACAAGTAATCAGATTTTTTTTTAATTCATTTCTTTGTGGTCACGTTCACCATCCTAGTGTGTTTTAAGAACGGTACAAAAACGTGTCCTCCATAAATAATCGAGAGGACAACAAACCAAACTTTGTAGTCTCGATCTGAGCGACAAAGTGACCCTCTTTGCCCACCACGGGCTGACGCAGTGGGCTGTGGTGACCTCTCCGTCTCCCTCCGTGATCCAGGCCGTTCTCCCGCCCTCGGCTCAGCACCCACGTGTTGTCAGCAGCTCCTGTTACGTAAGCCCTCCTGCCAGACAAAAGCTCAGCCATCCCAGATACAAATCACCGACTGGCCCATGTTGGCAGCAGTGCTAACACTGCTCAGTAATCCACGCAGGGTCTCTTGTTCAGAATGCTTTTTCTCTGGCTGCCAAATGGAAATTTTTGACCATGTAATAACAGCTTTTAGGGGCATGGAATACAAGGTATTTGTAAGATCTTGTGTTTTAGTCTTTTAAGAGGGCTGCGACCTTAAAGGTGATTCCCTCTTGATGTCAGACTTTTTGTGAGAGTTTTAGTGTGCCAACAAGCACCACAAGTGATCGTTTATTGATGAGCATTTGATGGACACCATAAAGTTGTGGCCTCCCACGCTTCCTCCTCCACTTCAGTGTTCAGTGTCATAAACATTTTGATTGCTGTCTTAATGACTTTTAAGTTCCGCCATCATTTAAGCCCGTGCTATGACTTTAGTTTTATTGCAAATGTTTTACAGTGTATGAAGTAACCGTAATCACAGCGGTTGACTCATGGCATTAAAAAATTAAGATAAGCGATTTTATGACAGTGTAATAGCAGTGGACTTGTAGGATACAGACTGACATTTATACCGAGTTGTTCCTGGAAAAAAAATGTTTTTGAAGGAAGTGCCGTGTGAGGATTTTGGCATCTCACACATCAGCAGCAGCTCTGCTTTTATTGGTGTGTGTGTGTGTGTGTGTGTTAGGATGTACTGTCCACAGCCCATCATGTTCATGTTTTTATGTTTAATGGCTGTGAGAATCTATGGCTGTGAATAGGCAGGCCTGTGCTGGTAGTCTATATATAAAATATTAGTACTAGATTATAAAAAACAGGTGCCCCCCCTCCCAGTTGCAGGACAAATCAGAAGTTAAGACACAGATTGCAGATCTCCTGTCAGACCCTACATCTGCAGCACCTTCCTATTTGTATGCTTCAATCTGTAACCGTCCTTCATTTTTCTATGTATTAAACCAAATATACTGTTGTCTTTTCTTACCTTAATGCAAAAAGCTTGCTTTTGTTTTATTAATGATTAATTTGCAATTTATTTATAGCAAACCACTTGTCTGACCCAAATTCTGAGCTGTTCCCAAGCCAGCTGCCCCTAGGGTCTGAAACCCCTCACCTAGGTGGTGTCCTGATCAGGTCCCCAGACCAGAATCAACCTTAACAGTTTGCAGGAGATTAATCAATAAGAGACACGATATCTTCGTAGACTTATGTGATGAATCAGAGTTGTGTTTATAGGTTTTAAGGGGCTGCAGATTTTCAGATTTCAAAATGGGCTTTGGCACTCTTTAAATTTGGGAACATTTGACCTATTGCAGTACAGCTCCTCCAATACTGTTCCTGCAGTGCTTTGTTGGTCTTTCTGTGTCAGTCTGTCTGTTTTGTTACAATGACGTGTATGCGATCAGTAGCTCTTAATACCACAGAAGTGACAAACTGCAAATATATTGGGAGATGCTGCAGAGGAGACTGTCGAGCCGCTGACTGTGCAAAGAATGCTCTGGAAATACAGTGCTGCCTGAGAGTCTCTTTCTGCCCTGCATGCCTTTTAATAATGATAAAGAAACTGAGGGAGGCAGGGACAGAGCGTGAAGCGAGAGGACGGTGGAGAGGTGTAAGAAGAGTAAACTCGTGACTCATCAGGCACGGTGGAAAAGAGTTCACTGAGTCAGAGATGAGCAGGAACACTGGGTGGTGGATGAGCCACGAGACTGATGGGAACAGATGACTGTAGGTAGATTAAAAAAAGAGGTCAAAACTGGATTCGGCACTTCATCAACTTGAAGACAACATAATGACTAGTTACTTTTACAACTGTGCAGAGCAGATTTGTTATTAAAAAAAGAAAAACTTTTATTGTTCATATGCTGATATATTTTGGGTTTTGTTGTACTCATTGAACAATAAAAATAATTTCTAATCATGCATAATCGTGCGTGTGAATTTGAAAAATGTTACAAGTTTGATTTCCTTTTTGAACCACATTGATCATAAATAAGGATGGGACAAATAATTATTTTTTTTGACACAATTATTAAACTGATACATATTTTTGTCAAACGTAGTCCCTCATAACTCATACTTCGTGCCTCCTCGTGATTTATCAAAAAAACTGGGAGTAAAGTTGGGAAAACTCTGGAGGGAAAAAATACACACTGATATGGACTGGGTGTAGGAACGAAAGGATGCCACATCGTTTGATGCAAATAAAATGATCAGCCTACAGAGGCTGAATTCAAACACCCTGAAAATCAAAGTGAAAAAAGATGCTGCAGGCTGGAACATTTTGTCAAGATTTCAATGCAGCAACTTAAACTGGTTCTCAGTAGTTTTTATGGCCCCCACGTGCCTGACAACATCGGGGCTCCTAATGAGATGATAGATGGTGTCCTGGAGGATCTCAGATCTGGACCAGAGCTTTACTGAACTCCTGGACAGTCTGAGGTGCAACCTGGTAGCATCAGATGGACAGAAACAATGTCCCAGAGGTGTTCTGTATTTAGGTCAGGCGAGTGTGGGGGCCAGTCAGTGGTATCATTTCTTTCATCCTCCAGGAACTCCCTGCATACTGTCCATGCATACTGTTGTGCACCAGACAACAGAGAAGGTAGCCTTTGCAGCCTGTAGAGGTCTGTGTCCCTGAAATTCTCAGCTCCTCAGCAAGGTGCAGCGTTTGACAGGTTGAAAAACAGTTGGGTGGGGCTTATGTGCGTAGCCAAAGTTGTGTGACCATATTACCGATATCCACTCTCACTGTTATACAGAGCCCAGTGCAGGAAGTCTGAAACCTGACCTTTTGGTGCACAGGATATACTCGTACATACAAGTAAATACTTGGATATACGTACATATGTTCACACAATCTGTTTTTTTCCTGTTTTCATATCTGTGTAAACAATATTTTTGGTTAATTGAGTACGTTGATTCCAGCCCTGCCTAAAACTGTCAGACTCTGTATATGATACAAATGTTTACTGAAGAAATTAGGCTTTTTGGTTTATCTTGGTCCCCAGATTACATCCTTTAGACCAGGGCTACTTTAATTCATATCCTGTGGGCTATGCATCGATTGCCATCTGCATCCTTTGTGTCAACGGCCCATCGTTGCTGACTCTTTATTTCAGTCCTGATAATGTTTCTGTATTGATTTCAGGGCCAAACTGAAGCGTGCTCCCTGTGGGTCCTTCAGGTCTGCTATTGAAATTTGAAGACTAATTGATTTCAGATAAGCCCTTTTGAAAGGCATGATGTGTTTCCTCCTACCAGACCATTCCTTCAAGCTTTCCTTTAAGATGACTGTGACGTGTCTTCACTTCTCCTACCTCCACGTGGTACCACATAGTTATTCTTTGCTCGTAGGCTCGGTGGGACGATCTGCACAATGTTTCCAACAATGTTACATCAAGTATATTAAAATGGGTTTCAGAAGGGCCAATAAAAGCCTGCACTTTGCACTCGTTTTTACTGCAGTACAACCTTCTAAAAGTACATTTGAAAAGAACAAAGAAAACAAATGAATATATTCAAAATATAGTAGGACTAAAATAATAATACTTCCTAAAAAAAAGTAAATACTGCCTCAGCACTGTCCAAGTGCTTGTTTTTAAGTTGTTTGTGCAGCTGCTGAGCAGCTGGCCAATCAGTGGAGCCGGTGACAGTGGAGCCTTTAATTCCACCAATCAAAAGCTTCAATAACAAGGAGGATTTTACATAGATTCATTTTCCTTATATTTAAACTTTCACAGGCTGCTGTCCACCCCCTCTTTGTTTAGTCCACTTTACTTATTTCAAGACTTTAGTTGCAGTTTTTTAAAGTATAGATTTGTTCAAGATACTACTTATAAATAATTCTATATTCTTATAGATGAAGCCAGTAGGGCCAGTAAGAACTGTAGTTATTTTGAGGTTGTATCTTAACAGAAAGGGCGGTCTTCCAGTCGAACCAAAGCAAGATTTCCTCCAGTCTTTACGGCGTCTGCACACGCCCTTCATACTCACTCGTTCAGCAGGTCATATCTGCAGGTGTGATTGAAGCACTTATTTGTCTCGAGTCCAGATTTTGGAGTGATTGTGAGTCATGAGTCTAATTTTTGAGGCTGTCAGCTTCTCTGAACTGAAAACAGCTCATTAAAGCGTGTTCATAAAAGCAGCTGAAACCACACAGTAAAGTTTCCCACATGACAAACATCACACCTCACAGCAACTACTCAACTTGTCATTTGACTCCCGTTAGTTTCTGAGCAAACAGTCAGCGAAACCTGTGCTCTTTGTGTGCCTGGGCTGTTATCATGGGTGGGATGAGTGACTGTGAAAAGGTGTCAAGTTCAGAAACAACCAGGCCGCAACAGGCTTTCATTTAAAAAGGGGTTAAATAAGGTCATATCACCGCTCGCACTCTTTTCCATTTCTTGTAAGCTGATTAATGCGGATGTTTAAACTCTGATGGGTTTATACCTGCAGTTTTAATCTTACTTTATCTTCTTGTTTCCTCAGGTGTGGCTGGTAGACTAGCTGAAGGTAGAGGGCGGCTCCACCTTTTCCCTTCTGCTGTCCTATCGGGGAGAGCAGGGTACACCTTTGTGTTGTTTTGGGGGTTTTTTTATGCCTGGATGCAACCCGCCAACTTGTGAATTCATGATCACATGACCGTGGATATGGACGCAGTCCTGTCCGACTTTGTCCGTTCCACTGGAGCTGAACCGGGATTGGCCAGAGATCTGCTAGAGGGTGAGTTGCACCGGATCACAGGATTTCGTCATAAATATTAACATAAGTGTGCACACTGAACATCAGTGTGCATACAAACCATTTTTATTTTATCTGGTTATTAATTTACTTGTGCTTAATTGGTTTTGTGTCTGCAGGATTGGGTTGAGATTACAGTAAGGAGCACTGCTGTTGGCACATTCCTTTCACAGTGGTATGGTGGTTAGCACTGTCGCCTCACAGCATGAAGGTACTTGGTTCGACTTCTCTGAGCTGCTGGGAGTTTCCTGTGCGACTTTTAGATGTTCCCTTTGTGCCGGCGTGGAATCTCTGTGGGTTCCTCCCACAATCCAAAGACATCCTTGTTAGGTTGATTGGTGGCTCTTAATTGGCTGTGGATGTGAGACACAGTGCTTAATGCGTATGAAATAAAGAACTGTGGTTAAATGTCTAGGCTCCGCCTCTTTGCACGTGAAACGCTTCCTCTGATGTGTCACACTCTGAACTTGAGATTCTTATTCATGCATTTATCTCATCGCGCTCGGATTACTATAACGCGCTGTGTACTTGTCTAAGCAAAAACTCCTTGGAGCGTCTCCAGGTCGTTCAGGATGCTGCTGCGAGGCTTCTGACAAACTCTTTCAGGTACTCTCCCGTCACACCGTTAAATTCAGTCCACTTCAAGATTCTGGTTCTGACTTCTAGAGCTTTTGATGGACAAGCACCAGCTTACATCAGCGAACGCTTACATCCATACATCCCCATCAGGTCTCTGAGGTCATGTGATCAGGGCCTCCTGGCTTTAGATCATACGAGTCTGAAAACTAAAGGAGACTGAGCATTTGCAACATCGGCTCCCCGACTTTACTTACTTGAATCTGTCGATGTGCACAATAAAAACTGGCACTTTCTTCCAGTCGTCTCTTACTCTACCTTTAATATGAAAATAAAGATTAGTACTTCTTCAGTTTGGACACTTTGCTTCAATAGCAAGCTCATAACTGTGACTGGCGGAAACATCAGCACTGGTAACTCAGCTTGCAGCTGGCTGTGACGCACCATCCGTGTATCCATCTGACCCATCCCATACCAAACTGACCGGGAGACGTGCTGTGAGGCGACCATGCTGGTACTGCATCACTGTGAACTCATATCGAACCCAAGAATTAAATACACAATGTATAACTGACTGATATGGCCTTTTTTTTTTTTAAAAAAAAATGTTCATAAAATTAAACATAAAGACCACACTTATTAAATCGGTTTGTCTTTACACTTTGATTCCCTCTATTTTTAGTCTTTTAATTTCATTCCTATTTCAGGTGAGCTAAAGGAAGAAAAGCATTGGATGTAGTTACAGCACGTTAATTTGGAGGTGAGGGCCAAGCAGTGGTCTTAGTGTTTGTGGCTTGTTACTCTTAATTATGCTATCCAACGCTAATAGGAGAAAGGTGTAACCAGCATCAGCAGGGCTCCTGTTGCCTAGCAGCAGCACTAGTTCCAGATAAGAATATAATCGAGCGAGCTGAGGCCTGCTCCGTATTCGGATGTCTGCCCAAGTACAGGAATGTGTTTGCGACCTTTACGTGTGACACACAGCCCATGTTGCATTGACCTGTGGCAAACATTTAAACTGATAAGCAGTGATCCGATTGTGAAAAAGATTCAAGCAGTCATGTGGGACGGGTTCGCTCCGACAGATGTTCATGCCCCTCTCTCTGTTCACAGGCAAGAACTGGGATTTCACTGCTGCCCTCAGTGACTTTGAGCAGCTGCGACAGGTGCATGCTGGGAACCTGCCGTATCCGTTCACAGAAGAGCGGACGTATCTGCCCCCTGAAAAGGAGATGGCCCGAGTAGGACGGCCTATACTCCACCGCCAAGATGAGGTCGTGCAAGGTGAGCTGGATTTCAGGAAGTGAGCGGGTTTTGTGGTGCAGTTTATTAGGTACACTTAAACTAAATGTGTCCGATGCTTCAAACGCGCAGTGGCTACGAGCGGGTGGGGAAGAAGCTGATGTCACAGCTTGTGTGTTGACGACAGCAGCGAGCAGTTTTTGGATGATGCGCCCTGTTGGTGGTTGAGCTGTGATTTGTTAAATGCTGAAAACATTTACATTGGACTTTTTGGCCATCCATTCTAACAAAAGCAACTTGCACAGGTGTCATCTTTGAGTTTGAGTTGGTTCTGTTAGTTTAGGTGAGTCCACATTTCTAAAAATGCAGGGGTGTCCTCCCACAGCCAAAAATAATGGACCAGCCCTGATAGGCTACTAATGAAGTGCTCCTCTCCTTATAAAAATGAGCACTCATGATTGTCCCACCAGTAAGAATTGGGGTGGATGAGGGCACATCAAACACTTGGCCAATCGACCACAAAGCTGCAGCCATAATAACTGCGACGCGTTAAATACCGTTTGTCTGCTGTTGTCTTTCAGCTACAGAGAAGCGTCTTTCGAGGGGCATTTCTCATGCCAGTTCTACCATCGTTTCTCTGGCACGCTCTCACGTCTCGAGCACTGGGGGTAGCAGCAATGAGCCTCTCCTGGACACGCCCTTGTGCACTTTCCAGCTGCCGGACCTCACTGTGTACCGGGACGACTTCAGGAGCTTCATTGAGAGGGACCTTATCGAGCAGTCCATGATGGTGGCCTTGGAGCATGCTGGTTAGAAGAACCACATATGAGATTTTAAGCTTTACTGCCTTCCAGAGGGGGTTGCCAATGAAGGACAACCCTTCCTTGCCTGTCCCACTACTCTTGCCTGACTCTTTAGTCATAGATGATCGTTGTAATCTGATTGGGGTTCTTAGGGTTGTCGGGCAACGGCCCGACAACATGAAGCGGCACTGTATAAATAACACTGAATTAAAGGTTGTGTTGAATTTTTAATTGTGAATGCAGAAAAATGGAAACCGCTGCATTAAAGTGTATCCTCAGCAGTGACCACATCACCAATTTGAGCAGTTCTGACAGTTGTAATAAAAATTGAATACTTGTAAAGCCCTGGTTGTTGTAATGACTAACTCATAATTATAGGTTATGAATTTGAGTTCTTTCATTCCAAAATATTATGGCTGCTGAGACGAGGAATGCAAACCTTCTCTGGAGGTCTGTTGACATTTTCCAACATGAAAATCTTGTGTTGACACGAGCATATATATTTGATGAGCTGCACAGCAGCAGTTTTTTATTAATATTTTACTGTATTTGTCATGCAAACATGTGAGTTAAGCTTTTTCTTATTTGCCTGCAGGGCGGCTGAACTGGTGGACAAAAGTGGTTCCTAACTGCCAGTGTCTGCTGCCTCTGGCTACAAGTGGAGATGGAAATTGCCTGCTGCATGCAGCCTCACTTGGTGAGTATCACAGGCCTTTCAAACAAGACCCCAGCACATTGCAGGTTCACACTCCATTAGCATTCATTAAGGGGACTCCGGCGTTACCTTAAGCACTAATTGCGTTTTACAGTGTTGCAGTGCACGTCCACTTTATCTTTATGGCCCACTTAGGAGTCCTGGTCCACACTATTAATAATGCTCAAACTGGGCAGGCATTTTATAGCAGGTGAGAGTGTAATATTCATGGGTTTAACTTGTTCCCATTAAGAGACTTTAATAAGTTTGTAGTTTATTTATTTGGGGCATTGCAGTAAACATTTGCACAACTTTGAGATGTGATCTTTTTTTTTCTTTTTTTCTTTTTTTTTGATGTAGTTGTACAGAAGCTTCTGCTGATGTGTGTTTATTGGCCTGATTTTGTTTCTGCTGCAGGTATGTGGGGCTTTCATGACCGAGACTTGATGCTGAGGAAGTCCCTGTACGCGCTGATGGACCACGGGCTGGAGAGGGAGGCACTGAAGCGCAGGTGGAGGTGGCAGCAGACCCAGCAGAACAAAGAGGTCTGTCACAGAGGCTGCGCATTAGTCTGGGATGTCTTTGTTATTCCCCTGACTGTATTAGGGCGGTGCACAGACAAGTTGCCCAGCAAGTTGGGATTTTTACATGGTTAACATGCCAATTAATTTAAGTCAGCTTGCATAACATTTGAAGGATATAGAAGTAGCATGCAGGAAGGCTTTAAAGTAGAGGAGGTAGAAGAGCAGAATATAGACCACAGGGCATTACTGATGCCCAGGATAAGATAAATAATGATCCTTTTAAGCTTTTCTCATGTTAGTGCACACCTTTGTTTTCTGTTAAGAAGTCAGATTAAACTGCCAACATGGAAAAACATTTCATGCCATAAACGTCTTATTTGTTATTCATATTTATCAGCTCCGGTCCTGGTGCTGACCTCAAGATAAACATGTTTTGTTTGTGGTGGTTATTTATTTTTGGTTACCTGTGCTCTGCAGCATATTCAGAGACGTATGGACACAGGTTCTTATTTACTTTGAGTCTCCTCTTCTACTGCTACTACTACTTCTAGTACTACTGCTACCATCACCATAGCAGGACTGGAAATACTCATACAGTACTGCATTTATTGTTACAGATGGACTTTCTTTCTCATTATCCATAATTCTTCACAAGGGCTGTGCAGTTCATTGAATATTGATTAACTTCGGTTTGCAGTGATTAGTTAAATAAGATGACGAAGCTAAAATGTCCTTTTTTAATCTTTTAGCATCCCTTCCTTTCTGAACTCACTCTGTGCTCGGCTCTGGCGTGTTCAGTTCAGTTCAGTTATTTATCTTTATTATTCAGATGAATTATAATTGAAGCACAAAGACGTCCAGTGCGGAAAGGAAATATACAGTAAACCTGCTGTTTTGACAGTAATGTCGTGTTTCGTGTTCCTGATGCTATTTTTGACCACACAAATTGTGATTATGAATTATTTATTTATTTATTTTTTGCGTCACTTCTCTGCACCGTTAAATTCTAACATTTGTTGCTGTGCTGTTATGGAAAAAATGAAATTGCAGGTTCAGATATTAAACCAAATTTCCATGTAACTGCTCTTAGTCAACTGACTTTTTAAAATTTCTCCATTTCCTGTGCAGTGTTACAGTGAACAGTCACCTTTGTCCTTTCATGCATCAGTAACATGCTGAGGGCCGTATGAAATACAAACTGCTTAATCACTCTGAAATGTAACTGAAAAAAGGTGGAGGTAAAAGTGCTTACAGATAATGCAAAGTTGTGTGACGATAACACTACACAACACAACTTTTCTCCCCATGAAAGATTAAAATTTGGATGCAGGAAGCGTGCAAACGCCCACAGTAAGAGGGGGAGCTGCCACATGAGTGACTTCCTAATGTTCAGCCATTCTTCAGCAGAACGTCTGAGGCGTCCTCGAGCAAATTACTTAAAGCAAACACGGCGTGGTGTAGCTGCTCGGTGGGCAGTGCTGTATGGCTGCTCCGTGTGAATGTAGGTCATTGATTTCATTTCATGGCTGTCGAAACTGGCCAAAAATCAAGTTTGATCATTGGTTTAAACAAACGCACACGGGTTCAACAAATGACTCACTTTGTGCATAGAGTGCAAACAATGGGAGACGTAACGACTTCTGTAGGCGTATTTACATACCTCACACAAACAATTAGTTATTCGGTTAAATTATGTAGAATGGGCACCCTGAGTGAGCTTAACTTTCCTCAACATGCAACAGCAATAATCAGACCACCGGGGACCTGCAGTGAAGGTTTTATCACTCGCCTCTTCATTATTCAGTAAGAACAGGTAAAATTGGACAGTTTGGAGCAGGATGTCCAGACAGGACTCCCGAGTGTTTGTTGCTCTCTTTAGCAGAGTCGGGTTGTGAACTCTGTACCGTCATTCATCACAGTTGTGGTGTGTAAATACACGTGGCAGCGGCACAGACCTGCTGTAATAGGTCTCTTTGATTTGATCTAATATTTTTAATATGCGGCATGAACACACCGTTGGTTAGCAAAAGGATAATGCCTCTGTGAAAGTAAACGCTGTAGGCTCTAATTACATCTAGCTTGCTCATTATGCTAATGCATAACCTGTGTGTTATCGTAGCTCATAGATGGTTCTGCAGTCTCCTCTCCTCCCTGCATGCAGACAGTGTTGACCACTGTGGTGGGGATTCAATGCAGGACTATAAATTATTCTTTAACCTCTGAGCTCAGCGACGTGGTTAAGTTCACATCTACCTCTTTATTATGGAACTTTCACCTGTTCGGCGTACCGAAACACCTGATTTAAAAGGTGACACGTTCTAGTTTCTGAAACTGTCCTCTAGTTGTTCAGACGATATCTGTCCACTTCTGTTTCCTGTCAGCTCAGGCGTCCCCTGCTCTCCTCTCACACCAGCAGCAGAGCAGCTTTCCCAGCGTTTTCCACAAATGAATATTCATTCACACAATCAAATGTCAGTTTTACTTTCAATTCGATTATATCATGAAATTTAGGATATTCACTGACTGCTACACAGCCAATAGAAAGTTCCTATAAAGGCTCTAGGCTCAGTTGTTGGCATGTAACCTTGAGGTAAGACGCCATAATGTCAGTGCATGCTTTTGTGACATTTGACACTGCTTCTCTAAAGTGTGTGTGTGTCCGTCCGTCCTCAGTCTGGGCTGGTGTACACGGAGGAGGAGTGGCAGAAAGAGTGGAATGAACTGTTAAAGCTCGCCTCCAGTGAGCCGAGGATACACTACAGCACCAACGGCACCAATGGGTAAGGTCTGGCCCGGACAAGGCAGCGACTGTTAACGCAGCACACTTAGTCACAGTCATGTTTTTATTCATGAACAGCCACAACCGAGTGACCGGCCCTCATTAGTCCTCCTGCTTTTTACAAACTGCACTGGGTTGAATACGGTGAAGCTAGAAAATCAGACATGATGTGGTTTTTAGAGTTAGCATTTTTACTGCTAGCTTGAAACTTTGATTGTCTGGTTTAAACATTCGTGTCTGAACGCTGATGTCATCCTCAGGGCGGAGTCTTCAGACGAGCCAGTTTATGAGAGTTTGGAGGAGTTTCACGTCTTTGTCTTGGCTCACGTGCTTCGAAGGCCCATCGTGGTGGTCGCTGACACCATGCTGAGGGACTCGGGAGGAGAGGGTATATATGCCTGAAAAGATCAATTTCTCATTTACTTCATTATAACGTTTAGGAATTCGGTGATTCAGGAAGAACCCGTCACATGTGTCTGGCATCGGCGGTCACTTGCGACATGCTGGATGAAATAACACGAAATAAATGCTAAGCCTGTTGAAAGAGAGAAAAATGCTCCCTGCTGTGATGCTTGCTGTCCAAATCCTTTGAAATTTCACCTTTCTTATCAGTTTGAACTTTCTATGACGCGAGTCCTCCTGAATTTCCGCCCAGACTTTGTTTTGTTATTGCAGATTCATCTCCATCACTGTGCTGCAGGACAGCAGCAGCTGTTTGCAGGCTCAGGGTAGTTTTAAAGGCTTTGTTTTTAGCCAGTTTCCACACTTCAGTTTCACTTTAGCTTTATTGTTTTGAAAAGTTCCAGTTTTTTATAATCTGGAAGCTTTTTATCAGGTACAGGATGTAAATACTTCAGAGTAGTTATTACAGCACATGTGAAGATGGCATCTGGTGACTGTGGAGAACACTGAACTCCATGTTCGAGAAGCCAGTTTTAGATGAGCTTAGTGACATGAAGAGTTATCCTGGTGGAAGCAGCAGAGTTATAAGGAGGTGTATATTGTCAGTAACCATAATCAGACTAAAGTCGTAACACCACCAGCTACCAGAACTGTTGATACGAGGCGGGGTGGATCCGTACCATCTGAGTGTTGCAGCAGAAACTGCCTCAGACCAGGAAGCATTTTTTTCTTTGCAAATTTTAATAACCTTTGGATCCTACTGACCTGCTGGAGCTGCAGCCTGTGCACAATGACATTCTCATCGTGCACAGGCTGCAGCGCTAAGCTAACAAGCTATCTAACGCAGAAAGTGATAAAATGGAAAGTCAGTGATGAAGGAAAAAAAATTCAAGATTGGTGTTGGCTGCCACTTTACACGGGTGTAGCAGTGCCTGTGTAATGTCTGTACATCCTCTAGGGATGCATAATATTTTGCATGCTGATAGTCTGTCAATACAGGGATGCCAAATATCAACATTTTATTAAGCAAATTAAAATTCTCTGGGAACGCTATGACCGAAGGGACTCATCACCTGCATCCTGAGATAATGTTAGCCAAGCAAACTTAAATCAAAGAGATCAGTGGTTGCCTGGTGATCGTGTTGACTTTTTTGGTTGGTTGCCCAGTGCCGCACACTCGCAGACCCGTTTTGATTGCAAGGCAGTTGCACAGGTCACCTGATAGGAGGCAACTTTTCTGCTAACAGTTGCAGTCTGACTCGGACTGACTGCAGAAGGTTTGCAGATAATCTCATTTTTAAATGCAGACAGATTGCCGGCATGCTGCCATCAGTCCGAGCGAGTCTTTGTTGACGAGCTCGAGGGGACTCGACTGGCTGCCAGCCGGTTGTATTCCGGGTGTTTTCCTGTAGAACAGGAAGGTTGCTCAGCACAAAGGTTATCGTTAGCTGCGAGTTTGTGTGTATGCAAAAAGATATACAGATTAGAGAACAGACCAAACAAAATCTTTTGACCAGATAAGTCATGATTTAAACACAGTATGAACTCACGGCGCCCTTCTGTCTCCCCACGCTTCACGGGGGCTACCCGGTTTCACCTGGGCTGTGACAGCTTTCCTGTCTCATCCCAGGACACATCTCACAACAGAGATTTATAATCCTAAGGGTCGAGTTTCACTTCCTGGTTGAATTAAGGTTAACTAAATAAATAAAAATATTGTGGAAGGCTTTTGTAAAACAAATGTGAAACCAGCAGTTTGGTATCTGCTGAATGATTAAAAGTCTTCCAGCGAGGGAGATATTGCTCTTGTATATCTTTATTTTTGAGTTTCCATTGTGCTTTATTGGCTGAGAAACAGCTGAGGGTCTATTTCCCAGACATTTCATGTGTTTATTACTCTTCCTCCAGCTTTTGCTCCCATCCCGTTCGGAGGCATCTACCTACCGCTGGAAGTGCCAGCTGCCAAGTGCCATCGCTCTCCGCTGGTCCTGGCATACGATCAGGCGCACTTCTCTGCTCTGGTCTCCATGGAACAGAAGGACAGCTCCAAAGAGCAAGGTGATGCTCTACATAATCCTTTAAAATGATTGCATAAATATTGATTCTCTTTTGGAAAGACTGCTGGTAAGCAGCTATCTTAAATCCATAAAACAGTACATCAACCACGGGAATGCTTACATAAATATTCCTCCTGAGAAGTTAATTCCTCAGTTTTCTAGTAAGCACTAAAAGCGTCTTTCTTACTTTCCTCTGCTCGATGAGGAAGTCCTTTTGCGCTTTGGTCTTAGGGATTTATTTGGGAATGGTGACTGACTGACCACAGGGCTTTTGAGTGTATCTCGTGCACCATGCAGCTTAGCTCCAGGTTGGGCTAAAAATACAAGCTGAATGATTATCAAATGTGTCCAGTCCAGGCCTGTTAATAATCTTTAAAAATTCTTTTTTTTTCTTTTTTAACAAGTCAAAAACACAAGGATAATATTATAAAGCACCAGCACCGCCTTGTTTAGAGTCACTTTTGGCTTAATCTCGGCTCTCTTCCCTTTTAGTAAGTACTGTACTGCAGCCTGAGCTTATCTACACACTGAAGTATAGTCAATGCTTTTAACAGCATTCACACACTAGAAGGAACTCCCCACAAAACACCCACTTACCCCAGGAATTCAAGGCTGTGCTGGCTTGGACGTGGTTGGTCTGCTTCTTCACTTTGCAACTTCTTTGGTATCCAGGGAATCTCGGGATAAATCGGGCCAGATTTGTATGAGGCTTCGAAGTGGGATAGGCTTCATTACACCAGTGCAGCCTTAAAAGGCTTCAGGGCCTATATAGGGACACGGCAATCGTCTGAATTCCCACGGTAATGATTTAATGTTTTCCCATAAGAGCGGAATCTGAATCTCAGTTTACACATCTGTGCATCTGCAATCTCAACAACATGCAGAGCCGCCTGGTGTTGCAGTTTGCGCGCAGTCTTTTCTTCTTTAGGGGTATTTGTGTTTTTAAATACTGCTTTCTTGTCTCCACCAGCAGTTGTGATCCCTCTCACTGACTCGGAGCACAAAATGCTGCCGCTGCACTTTGCTGTGGATCCCGGGAAGGACTGGGAATGGGGGAAAGATGACACCGACAACGTGATGCTAGCAAGGTAAGCTTTGGGTTTTTTTTTTTCCATCTGGTTTTGGTTGTCAGTTTGAATGTTTTCAGTTGGTGCTCTTTACAAGGTTACAAAGGACGGCGTTAACAGCTAGAGCGGCCCGTTTGTGTGCGCTTGCCTTTATCGACGGCTGTCTCTTCAACACAAGGTGTCGGTGTGTAGGGACCAACTGCTGACTCCAGATTAGTGAAAATTAGATTAGCTCAGAATATCCTCTATGAATGAACCAGAAGAACGAGCACCAAAATAACCTTCCACCTTATTTACGTCAGCGGGTGACACCGGAGGTCTTATTCAGAAGAAACGGTGGGCTGAGATAATGTTATGTGAGCGGCTGTTAACATTGTTTTGAAAAGGTCATTGACTTTAAAGGCCACAGCAGAGCGAGAGCGCACAACCGTGAGATGCTTTTAGTGCGTTTGCCATTTACTCCACCATTGAGAGCCAGTTTTACCAACATGTGAATCTTTGCTCACTTTTATTTTGACTTTACATTTAAAGAGCGCTTTCTGATTATTTCCAGCTTGGTCTTTTGCTCACACTTTATAATACCCATTATTAATTCTAAATCGATGGGCAACTAGAGGAGAGCTGCAAGAGTGAAAGGGAAGATTTAAACGATGATAGTGAGTCCTGCTATGATGTTTGGTTTGGAGATGCTGACCCAAAGACAGGAGGCAGAGCTGGAGAGGTTAAGATTTTCCCTGGGAGCGACCGGGATGGACAGGATTAGAAATGAGTCCCTCAGAGGGACAGCTCAGGCTGAGCATTTTGGAGAGTTAGAGAGGCGAGGCTGAGATGGTTTGGACGTGTGCAGAGGAGGACAGAATGACATGGTAATTAAATTTGATGATGTGTGCATAAATTATTTTAGTAGTATATGTGAAGTACTTGTCTTCTATTCGATGCTTTACAACCAAATCATAAACATTTGCCTACCCAACGACTGCTGGCTAATGCTAATGACTGCACCGCTCGCTAACTCTGATAGCGATCCGTTCTAGTAGCTAACTGACAAAATTCTCTGCCCGGTGCGACGCCACCTCAGCAAGGCAAGACCCAAGGTGCAGGCTGTGCAGAGATGCCCCTGAGACAGTCCAACACAACAGCAGGGTGCAAGATGCTAGCAGGCAGGGCATACGTGGAACTCCATAGCCACGTAGTTAGCATAGAACACAGGAACTTCTGTGCAGAGTATGACCAGAGGTCAAAATAGGGCAAACCCCCACGGTGGTTGATAATTATCAAGCTAAGATCCTGTTGGACTTCCAGATACAGACAGACAAACTAGGGATAATTAGCCCAACCGGACTTTGTAGTGGTGGACAAGCAGAGGAAGAAAGCTGTAGTGATAGACCAAGTGACGGCAGCACCAAGGAGGAGGAACGCGAGAAGCTCGATAAATACCAAGGGCTCAGAGAGGAGGTGGAAGATGAAGGTAACTTGGTCCCTGTGGTAATCGGAACACTCGGGATAGTAATCCCCAAACTGGAAGAACAGCTCCAGCAGATTCCTGGAACAAAATCTGAGATCTCTGTCCAGAAGATCGCAATACTGGGAACACCTAAGACCCCTGTCTCACTGACGAGGAGCCATCAGGTGCACTGCAGACTGACCGGAGTGCTCATCACATATGCTCCTGTGTGCAGGTAAAATTTTTGAAAATTCGCCCTGCGGACACGGGGGAGCTTTGCAGACAATTTCTTCGTCATCCGCAGCATCTGCAGCCGATTTTGCGTCAGTGTGAAGAGGTTTAAGATACTGCGCAGTACCCTCAACCTCCCGGGCCTCTGGTAGTAGCCCCGAGCTTGAAGGACAAACAAGCCCACAGGGCGAGTGGGGAATTTTGTATTCTACACACACAAATAATACAAAGTAGGGAAAAACATAGGTCCACTGTAAGAAGACAGCTAACTGGTATTTATGGTGTGAAACAACGTTTCTGTTCTGTTTTTATGCTTTCACAGCATGTTCTCATGGACTACCTCGGCTCATTTTGTATCCATTTTTCTGCCCATCGTTACAATGCTTTAGAGTCCAGCTTTCAACTGTCTGTGCAACGACAAAAACATTGTTGCATTATAAAAAAATAACAATTTCCTACCCAAACAACAGTAATTGCATTTCCATTAATACAGGAAGCCCTGGCAGAAAGTTTCCTCTCACTGAACCTTGTTTTTTTTTCTTTCCCTCCCTCTTCCACTTAGTGTGGCTCTTTCTTTGGAGGCTAAGCTCCAGATGTTGCACAGCTACATGACGGTCACCTGGCTGCCCCTGCCCTGTGAGGTAAGGACACCTGATACAACACTCCTTTTGCAATGGCAGCTGAGAACGTAGGTTCAGAATTCAAATGACTTCTTTAGTACTTGAGCAGACAAATTAAATCTGGAGTTATTAGAAAAGGAACTAAATCGTGACGTAATCAGACGACAGCCTCAGGGGCTGCTGATGAATGTTCCTGCAGTTATTACAAACAAGGACAGGATTTCTTTCCTTTTCCTTCGGGCCAGCTGTGCCCCCCGACTGCAGTATATGTGAAAACAAACTACACTGCCCTATTTATGTCAGAGTCATGCCATGCAAACACAGTGACAAAGCTCCTCTTGTGTCCCACGTGGTGACGCCAGGAAGCTTCGAAGGACAAGCTCATAGTAGTTTCATGGTTGTGCTCCAAGGAACGGCGGAGCATGAAATCCTGTATTTGAATCTTATTAAAGGGAGTTTTTCTGTGATGTCACTGTTTCTGAAAAATGGTGCATTCTGTTTGAGGCCATAGTCACTGCATCACTGCAGGTGATGCTTGTGGATATAAAAGGATCTGGATGTGTGCTTTCTGAATCACTCTTCACTTTCTTGATACCTTGAATCTTTCTTCCATAAGTGTTGATCAGTTTGGTCCTTGTGTCCTGATGTGTAATGTTTTCCTACTGCTCTGCAGTAGTTTTTCATTAGTCTGTGTTTCGGCTTTGTTTTGCTGCAGCAAGCCCCGCTCGCCCAGCCGGAATCTCCCACAGCATCAGCAGGAGAGGACGCCCGGTCGCCTCCCGACTCCGGAGAATCGGACAAGGAGTCGGTCAGTAGCAGCTCCAATGGCAACGGAGACACAACCGCAGGATCAACGGTCAATGGAGGCGGCTCTTTGGCCAAGAACAGCTCCTCCTCTTCATCTAGTTCATCGAGCAGCGGATCAGCAGGAGCAGCAGGGAAGGACAAAACCAAGAAGGAGAAGGACAAGGATAAAGACAAGAAGAGGGCAGACTCTGTGGCCAATAAGCTTGGCAGTTTTGGAAAAAGCCTGGGCAGCAAGTTGAAGAAAAACGTGGGTGGGCTGATGCCAGGAAAGAATGCAGGAGCTGGAGGTGCCAAACAGGAGGGTGGGGAGAAGAAGAAGGGCTCATTTAGAGGAAGGAAGGGCAGCAAAGACAGCTCGCCTTCAGCCCACGCCTCTGAGGATTCTGGCAAAGGCTCTCCCTCCTCGTGCAGCGAGCGTCTCAACGGGGCGGGGAGCAGCATGAGCAGCAGCGGCGGGAGCAGCACCGAGAGCGAACCCTACAAGTACAGCGCTGACGTAAAGGTCAGCCTGGGCATCCTGCGGGCCGCCATGCAAGGTGAGAGGAAGTTCATCTTTGCCAGCCTCCTCACCACCAGCAACAGGCAGCCTTTCCAGGAGGAGATGATCCAGCGCTACCTTGCTGACGCAGAGGAGCGCTTCCGGGCTGACCAGGACCAACAGCGCCGTGACGCAGAGAGGAAAAGCATCGCTAACAGCATCCAACCACCCAAGAAGGAGGTGGTTGGCTGTACAGAGCTAAGTTACCGGCCTTACGAGGCCAAAGAGGAGCTATCGGAGAACCCGTCGCCTTCCTTCAACACACTCAAGCTGTCTCCTTTGAGTCCCTCTATGTACTCTGCTGTTGTGCCCATCCCCCGGCCCTCCTTCATAGATCAGCCTCCTTCTGCGGTCCCCCTGACCCAGCATCTTCACATGCATAGCTACTTGGATACTCGACGCCAGCTAGCTGGAGGCTCCTCAGCACCTTCTTACCCCGGCCTCCCCTCGTACGCGACTCTCCCCCGACACTGTCCCACAGCACAGCCTTCCTCCCATCCCCAGTACAATAACTCACAAGGCCCCTCCTCCCTGAGTCCTTCTCGCCTTGTACCCTCATATCCCCCTGAATTCGACCCACCGGACTACCCCGGGGCTGAACTCATCAGTGGGAGCTACACCAACGGCTACAGGGACATGAGCTCCAACCTAGACTCTCGGAGTGCTCAACCCCCAGTCAGACACTACTCACTGGGCAGCGCCAGTGGGTTGGCCGGCCTGCAGTCCAGTCGCTGTCGGACACCCAACTGCAACTACTACGGACACCCCGAGACGGGCAACTACTGCTCCTACTGTTACCGGGAAGAGCTGAAGAAGAGGGAGACAGAACCGGTCCTCCATAGGTTCTGAGCAGACCTTGTTATGCTTTGAATTTTGATGAGTGGCCTTTTTAACGACTGGAGCAGATCAGCCTCTGGATGGACGGGGGCTAGGCAACCATCTCCCTCCCCTCTGATTTTTAGCCGTGTCATTACCTGTTGAAAGTACCAAGTGAGGCTGCGTAACCACAGGATAAGCAGGGTGGTCTTTGACTGCCAGGGTCACATTAGACCAGAGAATAAACTGCACTTCTGTTACATTTTGCTGTGGCTCTTATGCAGGAGGTGTGTGTGTGTGTGTGTGTGTGTGTGTGTGTGTGTGTGTGTGTGTGTGTGTGTGTGTGTGTGTGTGTGTGTGTGTGTGTGTGTGTGTGTGTGTGTGTGTGTGTGTGTGTGTGTGTGTGTGTGAGAG